>PYAF01004096.1:97506-112081 GCA_007407185.1 Glycine tomentella | reverse complement strand
GTTTTCTAAAGGCACGAAGAACAAAATAATCGATGTCACAAGTTTTGTAATCGATTAATGCAGTCAGATTTCATTTTTCCAAAAACTTAGCTTTTTAATCCCTTACTTGTAACTTGCCTTTAATTAAACCATTCTAATCTAATAATCCTATATGAATGTATAATGCATGATATGCACAAATGGATTATTAGATCATATGCTTCCCTTTTACAAAATCAAATTGGTCTTCAGGCTTTTTCTTGAACCTTTGCCTTTGAGCATGTTGAAAGCACAAAACTTTTAAGCTTGATCTTCATTCATTGATGCTTGGCTTCATCTGAATCAACATCCAAGAGAAGTCAACTATTATAAGAATAATGTAAAAATGCTAAATTAAAAATGCTCAATCACATTTCCCCACACTTTATCTTTTGCACTCTTGGGCAAAATTAAAATAAAGACTAAGAGAAAAACAATTAAACAAGAATAAACCACAAACTAAAAAAAAGGTATGAACAAGGCACACACATTTTTCAATGGATCCTAATAATGCACAAAAGTAAGAAAGATGGAAAATGGAAGAATGATATCCAGGTAACAAGCACTCCACGAACACATGATCACAAAGTGCAAAGTGAAAAAGTAGTCAAGTTAAAATTAAGAATGTACCAAGGCGATAGAAATCTCTTAAAGAACAACACTCAACCTCATCAAATATGTATGGGTTTGTGTTTACACTCAGACACCACATGTAACTAAGACATTCAATTATTGACAAGACTCTAATTCACTCAACTTGAAATACACATGCATCAAAAGATCAAAATGGCTTTTATTGGTAAGGGTGGATAAGAGAAAAATATTTAGACTAAAAACAAGAGAAAAGAGGGGCAATGAGGAGTAAGACAACAAGTAAAAAGAGGGGTAGAAACAAAGAAACAAGGTGGAGAACAACAAAATTAAAATAAAAAGAACTTACAAGGATGAAAATGAACCACAACACACTTTTATTGCATTTTTTCTCTTTTTCTTTTTTTGTACTTCTTTTTCTTTTTTTCTTTTTTTTAGTATTTTTATTATTTTTTTCTTTGAACTTTTTCTTTGTATACTCTTTCTTTTCTTTTCTTTTTCTTTTATTCCAAATCAAAACAGAATACAAATCCCCCCACTTGTTTGAAATCCACTCCCAAAACAATTCCAAGGCCCATTTTCTCTCTAAACTTAGGATAACCTAATTTTTCCACTTTTTGGCTTGTAATGAGCTACACAAGAAAGAAAAGGTTAAAGGCTTAAAAAGGTGAAAAATGGATATCAATGCAAGGTAGATTTATTTGGCTAGTGGCTAAAAGAAAGAAGGCCTAAATCATCTCAATCAATGCATGTGTAACAAGGAATGACAAGAGAGACAAGGCAAACCTAGAGTAATCTAGTACAAGGGTGAAATCACACATGAAAGAACATGAATGGAATAATGCGATTCATCCACAAAGGCCCAAAAACTCACAAGGCATAATTCTATCTCACATGATCCACCTTGAATTTTATTTTCCAAGCCTACTTATCACTTCAACAATTGCAACAATGATTCAAATCAAGTATGAAACCTCTCAGTCCAACAAAAATTGGTACATTTCTCACAATTTATACAAGTTAGACATCCTATGAAAAACATGAAAAAATGCTTAAATTCAACAAAAACCAAAAACAACTAATGCAAAATATTTTATTTTTTTTCTTTTTATTTTCAATATGTAAAAACAGTAAAAACATAAAACAATAGAACAAAACAAATACAACAAAACAAAAATAGAAAACATTAATCAGACAAAATATAACAAAAATAGATAACAAAAAATAGAGAAAATAGAAAACAGATAAAATAGGTTTTGTAAATCCTTCCTGCCACACTTAAAGTGCACATTGTCCTCAAGGAGCATATTTAGGATCTTATCACAAGGACATCCTTTTGAATAATAAATTTTCAGTCAATCAAGATTCACCCTTCACAGAAAGCAATAGCAGAAAAAGTTTATCTGTTGATATTCAAATGATTATCCAAAAGACTAGCAATCAATGACAGAAATATGAGATTTGTAACATCTCAAAAATTTAAATATGTTAGTTAGAGATAAAAAGAGAAATTACAAAAATGCTTAAAGGAGAATGACCATATTACCCTTTCCCTTGATATGAGAATTACCATATTACCTTTCAAATTGAAATTACAAAAGTGCCCCTGGAGTAAGTGACAAATTACCAAAATACCCTTGGATATTTTGTTTAGATATTTTGAAGTGGAAATTACAATAATACCCCTGGAGTGAGTGACAAACTACCAAATACCCTTAGATTTTTTGCCTTAGATATTTTGTAGAGACTTGAGGAAATTACAGAAATACCCCTGAAATGGCAAATTACCAAATTACCCTTAGTAGCAGATAAAAATCACAAGAAAACTAAATGTACCTAGACTAGCCGAAAATTTATGATTAGGTAAGCCAGAAGATAAGTCTCTCAATTTTACTACCCAATATAATAAATGCAAGTAAATAAAACTTACAATAGAAATGAAGAAAATTGCATGAATATCTAAAGCTATCAAGAGCTATAGTTTCAGACCATGTGATAATATGATGAGGAAAATTATCACATGAGAAACACCTATAATGGTAGTATGATACAAGAAGGATAGGGTAGAAGCTAATGTATTCAAGTGACAAGTTTAGAAGTGCTTAGAATATATTTAGTTATGATTAGTTTATTTAAGAAAAGAAACCAATCCTAGCCGTGTAGGATATTGGGCAAAGACTTTTATGATTTCGGATGTATGACATAAGTAGCAAGCACATTAATTGGAAAACACATGAAGTATAGGAGGTATAAATCAAAAGAGACAAACTTTAAAAGAAGCAAAGCAAGTGCACTTGATATTTTCATCACAAAACCAATAAGAAATGGAAGGCTAGCCTTGTGTGAGTATGTGTATACACGTGTATGCCTTCATAGAAGTGGTGAATGTTAAGCCATGCATCAAAACAAAAAGAATTCAGCCTCTTAAGAAAGCTTTCCACGTGCACCTTGAATAATTAATGAGGAAATCTTTTCTTTCTGACTAGATAAGCATGCATAATGACTTAGTTGCTTTAGAACCAAACTAAGGACTAACTAGACTTCAATCCTAACTAATTTCATTCCCTAGACTTCTATCCTAACTAAAATTCTCCCTATAAATACTCATTTGATTTAAAATTATGAAAAGACATGATATCTCTCCCTCAAACTCAAGGCCATCTCTCTTTCTTTTTCTCTCCACACTTTGCTTCATTCTTCTCCTTTTTTCCTTGACATCAAAACCGTATCCTTTCACTTCTATTGCCTTCTTCACCTTTCCAAAGCATCAAATACTAGACAAGCCTATCATTCTTTCAATAACTTGAGGTGAAGCCAAATACTTGGAGGAATTGGAAGCAAACTTGTTAGAGGTAGGTGAAAGTTAGTTTCATTTATCATTTGATTCTTGAGATAATTCGTATGGCTATAAGCTGAATTTTGGACTGTTTTGAAATTTCCATATCTCCCTCTATACTTAACCAAACAAGATGTTTGACCACTAATTTTAAAGCTTAAGGTATTCTCTATGTTTTCCAAAAATATGGGAGCAAACTAAATAGTGAATCATGCCCAGAAATTATTTTAGCTCAAGCTGTCCAAAACTGTCCACACCCAAACAGCTTTTGCCATCCGTTTTGATAAATTTATTTCTCTCTTGTTTCTTATTCAAATTAGGTGTACGATATATGGAATTAAATATCTAAATGTCAACTATAACATATAAAAATTTCAGCTAAAACTAGATTGTTTACTGCTTGCAATCGTGAAAGCACTAGGAGATGTTAGTGTGGAATTTTGAGACTACTAGCAGATTTGAAGTTCTATTTGTAAAATATTATATCTAGATTTTTATAACTCCAATTGAGGCATGTGATACCTTTTTAGAAAGCTTAGTAAGTCTAGTTTAACATACTAAAAGATAGGGATTTAATGGCTATTATATGAGTATAGATTATAGGAAGAACCAAACCATATATAGTAAGAAATCTTGTTGTTATGATGTTCTTTGTTATGATTTTCTTTGTGATGATGAAATCTTGATGTTTTGTGGCATAATTGTATGACATGAGTTATGTAGCTTTGCATGTCATTGACATGTCATGTGCATTAAGAAAGATAAAAAGATAAGACTTGAAGGGTGATACAGTTAAGCCAAGCACAACCCTGATGGTGCCCAAAGGGTGATACGGTTAAGTCGAGCACAACCCTGAGGGAAAGACTAAAGAAAGATAATACCTAAAGGGTGATACAGTTAAGCTGAGCATGACCCTATGGGATCCCAAAGGGTGATACAGTTGAGTTGAGCACGACCCTGCGAGAGCAACCTAAGTCTAGTAATGAGCTCATTGTCTAGCTTAGGGTATTAAAGAGGAGAATAACAAAGGTAAGCTACGCATTGACATGATTGAAAATGATGCTTGCATTAATGATGAGGTATGAGATTATTTTAAGTGTTTGTGAATAAAATGAATCTACTTCGGGTTATATGTTTATGAAATTAAAATATAATTGTTCACATGTTTTCTTAATAAATTGAAGTAGCTGGAATGATGACGATGACACTGTATGATAAGTAAATTTTCACCTACTGGGAATTCTCACTATTTTAGTATGTTCCCGTGTCATTCCAGATAGGTAAATCGAAAGGAGGAGCTACAAAGTGAGGACAAGTTGGAAGATTTCTTTTAATGTTGCGGACTTGTAGTATTTTGTTATATGCTTTGTAATATATGGACATTACTATTATTGAAGGAATATTATTTACAAGTTATTACTAAGTTGTAATTTATTAAAGAGACCAAAAAGTCTCTACAGGCTCAATATAAGCGTAATTTTCTAATATTGAGATAAGTTTTTCTTAATCGTTTTTGGTTAAAAAAATTACGTTAGAAAAGTTAACATCTTGTAGTTACGTATTATGAACTAGGCATAATATAGTAATTGGAAGGATGTTACAAGATTGAGAGAAACTAATTAACACAAAGAGCTATACTGGTTCATCCCTCAACAAGAGAAGCTACATCCAGTTTCTTATAACCAAACCTTGGCCAGAGTTCCACTATTAACAAAATTTGTTCTTTACAAGCTTACAAAAGATCACCCTTTATCAACCCTAGATAAAGAATTGAAATCTAAAACCCTATTAGACTTCTAATGGTCAAGACATAAAGAACCCTTCTCTACTCTTCCCTCTAGAGAACTCCACTCTAGAAAAGCTTAAAGAACCCTTTTGTAATAGCAACTTATAAGATGAAATGTAAAAACAAATTACACACAGAAACTAATGGAGAGAAACAACCTGATGATCCACAATATATGAATGCATATGATTACCAATCTTGATCAAGGTTGAAAGCAAATAAGTTTCAGACCAATCTCTCCTAGATCTTCTTAAAATCTTGTCCAAGAGAAAACCTTTCAATGAAACATGAATATAGGAATTTGTGGACAAGAGCTTTGTTACTCAGAGTATCTCTTCTCACTTTAGAAGGCTTTTGAAAAATATGAAAATTCGTAATGTAATGATATGTCTTAGTTTCAAAAGACTTGCCAGTTATTTATAATAAACTATTGTAGCTCAATGTAATCGATTAAAACTACTAATGTAATCAATTAAGAACAAATTCAATCAATTAAAATGTTGTTCAGCTTTCTAGAAAAGATATATGAGCAAAGTAATTGATTAAATCACCATGTAATCGATTAACACAGAAAGTCTTGTTTTCCAAAACGCGCCAAGTAATCGATTACGATTAGATGGTAATCGATTAACACAAGAATAACCTATTCTGTGTTTTGAACTATGTAATCGCTTATTGTTACCTTGTAATCGATTAATTAGTTCTTCATGGCTTAAGTAATAGATTACCAAATTCTGGTAATCGATTAAGTCAATGTAAAAAGTAGTTTTTCCAAAACTTAACCATGAGTACTTGGCTTCTTTATGCAAACATGAAAATCTTAAGCTTTTTCACAAGACATGTGACTTGATAAAAAACAATGTATGCATGCCAATGAATGATGTTTATGTAATGCAAAGGATCATAGGATGAAACTCTTGACCAACTAACAAATTACATATGCCTTTAATTTGAATGGCATGTAAAAAGATAAAACTTATCTAAGTTAAAGAGTCTCCTCATCTTGATCCTCTTCAAGATCCCCCTGTGTCTAACAATCTCCCTTTTTTTGGCTTTGATCATTCCAAAATTCAATTGAACATATGTAGCCTTCATGTACTTTTAAGGGATGAATGCTTGGAGCTTTATACTTGATATCTGAAATCAATTCAGCTTTTGCCAAGAACAAGTGTCAAGTATACTTTGCATAAACAATGTATATTCATTATATTGCTCCCTCTATCTTAGGTAATTTGATATTAAATTCAGATAAGAGCAATAAACAATTCAGAGTTAAGAATTTAGAATAAACAGATAAGGATTTAATTGCACTTGAACATCATATATTTGTTCTTTATGCTTATTTTTCTTCCCTCAATATGTTAATTTGTTCTTATGTTTCTGCCCCTTTTGGCTTATCAAAGTCAAAAATAATCAAGTGATATATGAGATAAGCAAAGGAAGATATAAACACCATAAAAGGGAATCTTATTCATTAATGATAGGTGCAGAACATGAGACATGAAAGCAAAGACTTTGAAATAGTCCTCAACTTTAAGTAATCGATTAATACTGAAAACAATATAAACATACACAATTAACCAAGATGGGGGTGAATTGGTTAAAACAGGGTCTTTAAAATTTCTTTAAAACAAGCAGCGGATTTAGGATCGTATCACAAGGACACCCTTTTGAATAATAAATTTTCATTCAATCAAGACTCACCTTTCACAGAAAGCAATAGGAGAAAAAGTTTATTTGTTGATATTCAAATGATTATCCAAAAAACTAGCAATCGATGACAGAAAGATGAGATTGAGAGAAAGTAATTAACACAAAGAGCTATACTGGTTCACCCCTCAACAAGAGAAGCTACATCCAGTTTCTTCTTACAAAACCTTGATTAGAGTTCCACTATCAACAAAATATATTCTTTATAAGCTTACAAAATACCACCCTTTATCAACCCTAGATAAAGAACTGAAATCTAAAACCTTATTAGACTTCTAATGATCAAGACATAGAGAACCCTTCTCTACTCTTCCCTCTAGAGAACCCTACTCTAGAAAAGCTTAAAGAACCCTTTTTGTAATAGCAACTAATAAGCTGAAATGTAAAAATGAATTACAACCAGAGTTTTAGAGAAGAGATACAACCTTATGATCTAAAGAATGCAAATGCAAATGTTTACCAATTTGAGATCAGGTTGAAAGAAAACAAGTTTCAGACCAAGCTCTCCAAGAAACTCCTTTGAAATCTTGTCCAAAAAGAATTCTACCAATGATGCATGAGAATCTTGAATTGTAGGACAAGAGCTTTCTTACTCAGTGTATTTTCTCTCAGTTCAGAAGCCTTTTGAAAATCAGTGAAAATCTCGAATTGTGATAATCTGTACAAATCAAAAGACCCAATAGGTTTTTATAGAAAACTATTGTAATTGAATGTAATCAATTAATAGGTCCATGTAATCGATTATTTACTCTTAAGTAATCAATTAATTGTTCATTTAATCAATTAATTTGTTCTTGATCTTTCTGGAAAAGATGCATGAAGAAAGTAATCAATTAATACATCATGTAATCGATTAACACAGAGTTTTTCGATATCATAAAGTGCTTAGTAATCGATTACAGATAAATGGTAATCGATTAACACAGACAAGACTTGTTTTGTGTTTGTACTGAGTAATCGGTTACTCAATGCTTGTAATCGATTATTTTGTTCTTCAAGGCTCAAGTAATAGCTTACCAATTTGTGGTAATCGATTAAGGCAGTCAAAAAGAGTTTTTCCAAAAACTTGAACCCATGAGCACTTGGCTTTTATGCAATAATGAAATCTTAAAGCTTTTTTTACAAACCATGTGCTTTTGTAAAACATGAATGCAAGCCAATGAATGATGTTTCTGCAATGCTATGGATCATAGGATGAAACTCTCATACATCTAAATATTACAAATGCCTTTAATTGAATGGCATACTAAAAGCTAAAACTCATCCAAGCTTCAGCATACAGCTTGATCCTTCGTCAAGCTCCCCCTATATCTAACAAATATGACATTGTAATCGATTACTCCAGAGAGTTTTTGACTCTGGATGCATTCAAACCACAAGTAATTGATTAATTCATAACAGTAATTGATTATTCCAGGAAGGTTTTCATTTTGAAAAGCAATGAAAGTACCAACTAATCGATTAATTCGCACTGTAATAGATTACTCCAGTGAAGTTTTGGCTCTAAGATTGTCTCTAAACCTCAAATAATTGATTAAGACTCATAGTAATCGATTAAAGCAGACAATTAAGCAGATTGAATAGTGTTTTTCATCAGGATTTCGAATTTTAAACATATGTGATGAATGACCAATTTAAATGGTATATTATGTAGTCAGACACATTATAAGCATGCTAGCATATATTAGATTCATCAAGAATACCTAGCATGTTCCTAAGATCATATAATCAATTTCAAGATAAGGGTTTGTTAGATGTACCAGCCAATGAATGATCAGTAAACTCAATTGAACAATTATCCTTTTGGCTGTGATCTTTGAGGAAATGATGCCTGATCTCTATGTGCTTGTGTCCACTCCATTTGCTTTTGAGTAGGTGATTGACTGATCAATCGTTGCGTTTGATTCATTTTTTTCCTTCTCATTTTCCTTTATTGTTATCTTCATAAGTGACAAATCCTCCATCTTTTAGAGACAAATTTGTAAGCATGGACATGTCACCTATCAAGTGTCTAGAGCATCTTCTGTCTAAGTACCATAAAGATGATTTTGCTCTAAGGCACACCTGCAAAAAATCAAATTAAGTGCCAAAGAAAGGTACCCACTTAAGATTGGGTCCATAGGGCTTAGTTATTTTCTTCTTTTTCTTTGGAACCCGAATACAATCTCCATTAGGCACATAGAACCTTTTAGCATAGCACCTATGAGATGTGTGACCTTTCTTCATGCAGTAATTGAAAGTTCCAGATTTTGATGCTCTTTCAAAATAAGTCATTTAATTATGCTTTGTTTTTTAAAAGCCTCTTTGATTTTTCTCTTTTGGTGGTACAAACTTGGTTTTTCCAGATTTTGCTTCATGTTTGTAACCCATTGGCTTTGTAGCTTGAAACAAGTTTTTCATTTTCTTCTTTCAAGTTACAAAGTTCAGTTTGCATTTCTGCAAGTTTGGTAACATGCCATCTAAGGTTACCTTTCAGCCTATTGTTGGATTTTGCAAGTTTTTGTGCCTCTTCATGCATATCATGGAAAGCATAAAAAAGTTGATCAAGTTCAGAGTTTACTTTTGATTCAGCACTTCAGAGTTCTTCATCTTCATCAACTATTAATGTTAGACATACATTTGCTTCCTCATTTTCACTTGATGATTTAGAAGTTGTTGAGGCATTGTCTTCCCATTCATTGTAGGCTTTCTTTGATTTCTTTTCACCTAATTGCTTCTTTAAAAATATAGGACATTCAAATTTAAAATGGTCTGGCTTACCACATTCGAAGCAGGAGAAGTTTGTATTGTTGTTGTTATTGTCATTTCTTTTGTTGAACTTTGAGAGTTTCTTGTTCTTTATGTTCTTCAAGAACTTGCTGAATCTTTTTACTATTAGGTTCAGATTCTCATCACCACTTCTTCACTTGAATCTTTTGCTTTTTCCATATTACAAGTTGCAACTTTCAAAGCTATACTCTTTTGCTTTTTATCTGCATTTTCATCATGTGTTAATTGAGACAATTCTATCGATTAAATTGTCAATGTAATCGATTAAAACTACTAATGTAATCGATTAAGAACAAATTCCATCGAATAAAATGTTCTTCAACTTTCTGGAAAATATATATGAGCAAAGTAATCGATTAAATTACCATGTAATTAATTAACACATAATGTCTTGTTTTCCAAAACGCGTCAAGTAATCGATTACGATTAGATGGTAATAGATTAACACAGGAATAACCTATTATGTGTTTTGAACAATGTAATCGATTACTATTACCTTGTAATCGATGAATTAGTTCTTTATGGCTTAAGTAATAGATTACCAAATTCTGGTAATCAATTAAGTCAGTGTAAAAAGTAGTTTTTCCAAAAATTAACCATGAGTACTTGACTTCTTTATGCAAAAATGAAAATCTTAAGCTTTTTCACAAGACATGTGACTTAATAATAAAACCATGTATGCATGCCAATGAATGATGTTTATGCAATGCGAAAGATCATAGGATGAAACTCTTGACCAACTAACAAGTTACATATGCCATCAATTAAATGACATGTAAAAAGCTAAAACTTATCTAAGTTAACGAGCCTCCTCATCTTGATCCTCTTCAAGCTTTCACTGTGTCTAACAGTCAATAATAATGGCTCTAGGCACACCAAACTTGCAAAAAATGTTAGATCTCACAACTTTAGAATCATTAGTTTTGGTGGCCTTAGCTTCAACTGATCTAGAAACATAACCAACAGCAAGCAAAATATATGAAAAACCATGAGAAATAGGAAATAGACCAATAAAATCAATACCGCATACATAAAAAATCTCACAGAAAATAATGGGCTACTAAGGCATCCCATGCCTTTGTGTAATGGTCTCTCCTTCTCTCTGACACTGCTCACAAGATGTGGAAAAGTGATGAGCATCTTTAAACATGGTGAGCCAATTGAACCCACAGTCCAATACTCTCCTATCAGTCAGCTGAGGACCAAAATGACCGTTGGTAGGTGTGCCATGACAAAACTGAAGAATAGACTAAATCTCATGATCTAGTACACACCTGTGGATCCCTTGGTCACTACCAAACCTCCACAAGTAAGGATCATCCCACAAATAATATTTAGCATCACTCTTAAGTTTATATATTTGAGACCTAGATGCATGAGGTGGAACAACAGATGCAACAATGAAATTCACAATGTCAGCAAACCAAGGTGTAACATGTGATGAATGCAAATGCATCTAATGCTCATCAGGGAAATTATCCCTAATAGGAAAGGACTCAACAGGTCCCTCCATCCTGCTCAAATGATCAGCAACCAAGTTTTCTGCACCACTCATGTCCTTAATCTCAATATCAAACTCCTGAAGAAGAAGCATCTACCTGATCAATCTAGGTTGAGCATCAAGCTTCTCCAACAGGTACTTCAAAGTTGCATGGTCAATAAAGACAGTGATATGGGAGCAAAGAAAATAAGATTTGAATTTATCTAAAGCAAAAGCAATAACCAAAAGCTCTTTCTCAGTGGTGGTGTAGTTAACTTGGGCTGCATCTAAAGTGCGTGAAGCATAAGCAATGACATGGGATAGTTAATCAATTCTTCGTGAAAACACAGTCCCAAGCGCATAATTAGAGGCATTGTAACGATCCGCCTTGTCGCTACTATATCATTAACTCTGACCGTACAAAATTTAACTTTTAATTAAAACTTCATTAATTTGATTATGAAAATGATGGTAAATTTTTCGCGATAATACAATTATCATACACGTATTATAATTACATAATTAAACACATATGTACATATATATTAAATCAGTATATGTCATCCACATGTTGTAACTTCTTTTAGTTTTACATGTATATACACCTGAAATTACATATCAAACAAAAAGCCAAAAACTAACTAAGAAAGAGTTGATTAACAAAGCATAACTCTTTCTCCAAAAAGAAATCCAACGTCATCACGTCGGCTTGGCGGCTCCAACCAAAAAGAAGATCTCCCTCCAAGGTCACCTACTGCTGCTCATATGCTCACACGAATGAAAGTTTGCGATCATCATAGGTACCAACCACATGGTACAACAAATGCAAGGGTGAGTTTATTATATAAAACCAACAAACATCAGATAACAGCAATTGGGAAGGAAACAACATTACCCACCATAATCATTTACAAAAATCCATGATTCCAATACACACTCAACAAACCAATCATTCAATACATTTCACAACTCAAACAATAATGCATAGAATGATGCATGCACCTGACTCATCTATCAACATGCAATGTGGTACCATATCCCAGAAATAACCTCTCACAGGAAAAATGATTCACCGCCTATCAGGGCCACCCTATCATGCACTGGCCATTCCCCCTCCCCCCGGTGATTAGCCAGCGTCACTAGGGAATTCTAAACCTAATGACCCCCTAGTACCTGCATTTTCAGCCCACAACCCACATGTACGCGCGTGCCTTCATTCTATTTCCATCTATTCACGTGAAGTATGAAACATAAGCATCATCAATATATGACCATGGCCAGGAACAAATCCTTCCCCGCAAGGATGACCAGTCATACACCCCCCATGTACATACATAACACACCAATGTGGGCTAACCGATGCACTAACTGTGGCTAGGAACAAATCCTTCCCTGCAAGGATAACCAACTGGTCCCTGCACCCCACGTGTATATACACAACATACAACCATGGCACCATCAATGTATGACCATGGCTAGGAACAAATCATTCCCCGCAAGGATGACTAGTCATACACCCCATGGGTATCCATGTATATCCACATCACATAATGACAACCATGGGCACCATCAATTCATGATCATGACTAGGAACAAATCCTTCCCCGCAAGGATAACTAGTCATGCACCTCCCATAGGTGTCCATGTATATTCACATCATACAATGACATTGTTCACATCAACATTATCTCTCATCAATGTCATTATCAACATCCACATCACATCATCTCAATATCATCATCATACATATCAAACTCATCTCATTTCAACATCATCAACCACATCAACATTATCTCATTTGAATATCGTTAACCACATGATGATTATCTCATTTAAACATCACCAACAACATCAATAACATCTCAATTTCAATATCATCAACAACATCAACATCAATAACATCTCAATTTCAATTTCAATCTCATTTGATGACATCATAAACATCAATATTCAACATCATCAACTATATCAACATTATCTCATTACATCATCATCAACCCAATCACATTATCTCATTTCAACATCATCTCATTCATTCACAATCCATATTACCATGAGACAGGTATTTTAGGAAAATTCTAAATTAAAGAGGGGGACTACAATATAGAAAACACACTCTTATGCCCATTTAAAAATTTGATAAAGAATTAAATAGAAGAACGCATTATAAAGTTTTGGACAGAGTCTCCTCTGTAATTAAGACTTTTCCCAAAAATCCAATCATTACAACAACACCATTTTATCCATCAAAAGCAAATTCATCACATCCCATTAGTTAAAAACACAGTTTTTCTTGAAAACGAGTACACAACAGGAACCAACATACATCAATAATAATTATATCGCATCACATTAGTTTAAAACATAACTTTTCTTGAAAACCAACACACAATAGGGACAGGTAGATATCCTCATAGTTGGACTCCCTGGCCCCCAACTATGGTACCAAAACTATAACTAAATAATAGACTCCCCTTACCTAACCAGGAATTCTCCCTATTACAGCCTAACGGTGTTGTTTTGCGATCTTTCAAATATGCGTGCTTGTCCGAACGCAGAGTTCTACATACCAAATTGAAGATAATTTAGTATAGATTTCCAAGGTAAGATTAATATTAAGATTTTGGGTCAAATACCCACTCGAATCAAAATGGGGCTAAAAGGGTGTTTTGGGAGTTCACATCAAAAGACATAATTTTGAAATGTCAATCACACCAATGTGATCAAGGTTCAACAAGGATCATGTGGAAAATAAGAAACACTCACAATTAACCAAGAGGGGGGGTGAATTGGTTAAGTATAGATATTTAAAATTTTCTTGTTCGAAAAATCAGAGTTAAAAATGCCCTTTGGATTTTTATCACAAAACTAAATGAATATCCTTATCCAAGTTCAATCCAAGACTTGTTATGCTTATATTTTAAACACACAGAAAACAGAGTTCAATCAGAAACATTAAAGAATGCAGTAATTAAAACAAGAAGCAAGATTTATACTGGTTCACCTCAAAATTTAGAGGCTACATCCAGTTTCTTCTACTCAACACTAGAGTAGAGTTTTACTATTGCAAATATATTTCTTACAAGATATTACAAACTTCGCTTTCTCAACCCTAGAGAAAGTTCAGTGATCTAAAACCCTATTAGACCCTTAGAAGCTACCCCAAACTGAGAAACCTACTCAGTTTACATGGAGAAACCCTATCTCCCTTGCAAGAAAACCAACTTACAATATAACCAACAAAAACAGAGTTACTGCAGAAAAACGAAATACCCACAAAGATTTAGGAAAGAATTCACCTGATGATCCAAGATAGAAATGCATATGAATGAGAAACCTCAGGTTGAATGTAATCTAAAGATGCAGAATCAATTCCTAAGCCTTT
>PYAF01004096.1:68362-85837 GCA_007407185.1 Glycine tomentella | reverse complement strand
ATTACAAGAAAACTCCTAAGGTTATGTTTAGCATTTTTATAGAATTTTCTAATAACCAGAATAGTTCAAATTGAATTTTATTTTACCATGTGTATCAAGTGCTAAAAATTCTTCTATATGATGAATTATAATTTTCTAATCATCCTTAAATATTTTCTTGAATTCATAGTCTATCAATAAAATATTGGGGTGTTACAATGAGTACCCTTTTTTAGGAGGACAAGAGGGAGGACTTGCAAAACCAAGAACTCTGATGCTCAAGTAAGTATATGAGTTAGGTGATAATGAGAAATGAAAAGGGTGAGATAGAACCTGGTACTTATAGAGTGGAGTAGGAGCTATGGGTCCTTGTTTTTAGGGGTTGTTACCGAGGTGTAACAACCCTTGTAGATAATTACAAGCTTGTAGATAATAGCTAGTAGATAATTGTAACTTATAGATATTGCGTATCTTATAGATAATTCAATACCTGTCATTTGATAAGGAGGTTGCAACATTATTGTTAATATTCAAATAATGAAGTATTAGAGATAACTTGTTCGACCCAATAGCTAGACTGCTAAGGGGGAGACGTCCGTGCTCTTGTGTCAAGACTAACATGTGTTCTAGAATGCCACGTCACTTGCCACGTGTATTTTGTGGGCTCTGGACAGTACACCATCAATTGTTTCTAGCATTTGTTACTGTGTTCACTAATGACAAAAATCTTAGTCATTATTGTTTTGTTATATTATTTTTTAAAATTTATTTTATAGTTCTAGGGTTTTTTGCTCATGGACTTTTTAGTGCATTTCTTTATTAGATATGTAGAGAGATTGACATACCATGCCACATAATTCAATCTCTTAGTTTCTAGGTGTTTGGTTCCACATCCAAACCTCAAGACTTAAGTTAGAAGCATGAAAATAAGAAGCTATTGTGGTAGCTTTTGCCTACTATAATTACAAATATATCAAATACTGCCTTTTATAATGAACTGCTAGCTAGTTGTAACACCTCGTGTGCACCCGGCGTATTAACATTATTACAATATCAGAATAACGCAGCAAGCATGGAAAAACAATAAAGGAAGCCTGAATCCAATATAAATACACATTATATACATATATGGTGAATCTCTGTCCTTTACAAGATACATAGTTCTCAAAACTATACAAATTTTCCCTAGGTATCAAAATACAGACAAAATAAACAAAATGTGAGCTAACAAGCTCGGTCTTCTAAGCCTAGGGTTCTCTACCACCCTATCCTAGCTCAGGCCTTTTGCCTTGGGATCTCTCAGTGACTTCTGTCTCAGTTCCTGCAACATGAGGCCCAAACAGGGGTGAGATAATCATCCCAGTAAACTCAAGGTTCTCAGAGGTTTCCCTCCCCCTAGTTCACTTCCCAGCATATAAATATATGTATAACATAACAAAAATCATATCATATAGAACTTCATCATACAATCAGCCTTCACGGCTCACAAGAACAAGCTGCATGCACCTAGCAGCCCAGAACAAACGTATACAATCAACACACATTGCCTGAGAGAGAGATCATCCACTGAAGGGCACATTCCCTCAGAACTTTCCACTGAGTACCTGAATAGGATCATCTACTGAAAGGCACATCTACTTAGGACTCGCTCTATCCATGCCCAAGAGAGATCATCCACTGAAGGGCACATTCCCTCAGGACTTGTCGCCCAATACCTGAATAGGATCATCTACTGAAAGGCACATCTACTCAGGATTTACATGGACGCCTATGGATTATCCCAAGGAAGATCATCCACCTAAGGGAACATTCCCAAGGGGTCCATAGTTCCCTATTCTACTGGCCAATAAATTCTCATGCATGCACATCACACAACATCATCATCACAATCATCTCATAACCAAAATCCATACAAGTATACACAATGCTAGTGTAATCACTACAATCATACCCTATCTCGGGGTTTAGCTAGCATACAATTGCCAGCCATCCATCAATGTGTTTCATTGTCAATTCATACATATTCAACATTACAGAATCACATAACAACCGTATGCAAGATATATCAAGCAATCACCCATGTTGGGTGTAGTGAAACACAAGCAGGGGAAACATTCCCCAAGAACACTGAGCTTACCTGGTCTCAGCTCAGAATCAGCTCTCCTAGTCTCGTGGTGACCTCCACCAGTGCTATGCGTCTCACGCCCTACAATAGGCATGAAATAGACAATCAGAAACGGTGTTCAACCGTTTATATGGAAGGAAACACCCTTCCTTTCATAATCAGTTTCTGTCTTCTAACTTAATGTTCATCTTAGCCTAGCTTCTATTAGGCCATCCATTGACCCTCAATGGTCTACCTCAGTCTAACTAAGGCCTCAGAGTTCCTTTAATACTCTGTACAACTCAATTCAAAGCTTTACTAATACCAAGAACCAACCATTATCCAACTCAGCCAAACCAGATATATCAACATGTTTTCACCGTTCATTTGGCCTTATGAACATCTTTTGTAAAGGCATTTATGTTAATACAGGCCATAGTACCTCTCATTCACACACACCTCTTCCTTCCCAGAGCCAAACTCAAACTTCACCACAATTCCAGCTTCAAGGTTCCATATCTCTCAGAACAACCTCCTTATTACTCTTTTCTAAAGAACCTAAACCTAATTCCAGCCCTATCATCCATTGGTTACTATTCACCCCATTACCCATTTCACAATTAAATGGTTAAAAGTTGAGTTTCTTACCTCAAATCGGTCAAGGAAGGCTGGAGAAGTCTTTCCCCTAGCTCTGGGGTCCTTGAACCAACTTCTTATCCCCTCCAAAGCTCAGCCCTCTGAAGAAACTCAGGAAATGGGGTTCTCTCAAAGGTTAGGCTGAAATTTGGCTTCTATTTGGTTCCAATCAAGGTTATAGGTGATTAGGAGGTGTTTATATGGTTTATGATGAAGGTTTGAAGCTTCTAAGGTGCATTAATGGCTATCCAGGCTCAGGGAAGAAGGGGAACAATGGTTTCCTCTGAAAAAACGTGAAATGACCTTTTATAGGTGGCCTGACCGACATGCCTCGCCAATCGCACCACTCTGGCGCCATTGGCGCCAAAATCCAGTGTATCTGGCTCCCTTGGCACCACTTTGGCGCTCCTGGCGCCAATTTCCAGCAACTGTGGCGCTCCTGGCGCCACTTTGGCGCTGATGACGCCAAAATCTAGTGTATCTGGTGCCAATTTTCAGCATCTGTGGCGCTTTTGACGCCAAAAATCGCGAAAAATAGCCTTCTGCTACAGTGCCACGCTCGGAGCGCCAAGCTACAGTAACTGCTACAATAACTTTTTTTTTTTTTAGCCATGGTTATTATACTAGTGATGCTAATTTTCCTTATAGCTATTGAACTTAAACTACAAAGCAGGCCACAAATTTATGGATGTCCACACAAGTTTTAATTGCTTAATTTCTTATACCAATTACCTTTCTTCTTACTCAAATTTATGGATGTCCACACAAGTATGAAAAGCCGGATGCAAACCAGTACATGTAATAAAGCAAGACATGTAAGTGGCACCCCAATTACAAATTAATCACCCATTTTGACACTATCCTTGTAAATAAAGATAATGCCACATAGGCCAACCCTCATTTTTATGTACAATGATAGTAAAAAGGTTAATTAGAACAATCTAGAATCTCATATAAACTACCTGAATCCCCCACTATACTAGGCCAACCCTAATGGGTTAGGAGAAGAGTTTGGTTACTAGCATGTCCGTTCAAATAAAAAATGGAGCTATTGGGTTTTAATAGTTAGAAGAGTTAATCAGAGCTTGTTGTTTTCTATAACTACTAATCCCATTGAGTTTTGAACCTACACATTATTTATAAATGGGAAACATATACATAATATTTGACAGAAAATTGAGTTAGAACCATAAATACATAGTGAATGGGCTTCACAAGGTCTAGGTGGAGAATGACTCACTGGTGGTTAATCTCATATGAGTAGGGCATCCAGTCTGCTAGGTATCCATGCAGGGGCATCAATATCCTACCCTCCATTCAGAACTTTATGGTGTGGAGTTGATTAATGCCCATATCACATTCATATGCAATTATGCATAAAGAAGCTGACATTGTAGCTAATTGGTTTATGGGCAATAGTCCCATAAACTACACCTAGATTACATGAGTTTTTAAAACTTAGAACAAGCAGTCTTACTATGGCATGATTTCATTAATGTTTGTCTACCATGTAGTATTCTAATGTAGTAGGCTTTGAGCCTCCATTGCATAAAAAAAAAGTTTTCATCAAATTACCTTTCTTATACCAATTACCTTTCTGCTCACTAAAATAAATAAGAATGTGCAAATTTAATTTAGTTGTTCTTAATATAAGCAATGATGAGGACAAATCAGATAATGTGGACAATGGGTGATTATTTCCAGTACCAATATGCAAAGTCTTGGTTCAAGTAAATGGACAAGTTAATTCACTATGTTAATAAGGTAAGGGATTATAATGCATAACCTAGCAATTCATTTTTGTACAAGTATTGGTTTTCTCACCTACGACACGAAGTGATGGTGATGAAGGCTCAAGACAACGACCAAGCTAGCAGAAGACTACGATGGCCAGCGGCAACACCTACGATGAGAGTGAGCAATGTTGTGAGTGAGAGTGGTGAGAGCGAGTGAGACTGAGAGTGGAGGTATTGACAGTGAGCACAAAAGAAAAGGAAAATGAGATTGAGATTTTAATTTTGGGAAAACTACCACATCGATTTTTATAAAAACTAATGTTAACTATTGATCAAACAACATCGATTTTTAAAAAACCGATGTTAATGAACTCAACCTATTTACAATTATGTCACCACCCTTTTTTTAACATCGATTTTTATACAACCGATGTTAAAAGGCCAATGTTAAAGGGATACTTTCTAGTGGTGAATCTATGATTTCTTTTTCATAATGAAGAAAGTGATGAAGAAGCTATATCTTTGAATCAGTTTTCTACTCCATCTCCTTCACCAACTCCTTTGATTCATAAAACCTCATTTTTTAAAGGGAGTTCAAGTAAAAGATCAAGAAAAATGAAAATAATTTGAGGGAGATATGATGAAATCAAATTATAAATGATTTGTTTTGTCTTTTTGTTGATAGTGAGTGCGCCTTTAACGTTTGATGAAGCTATAGAAGAGAAAAGGCAGAGAGAAGCCACGAAGGAAGAAATCAATGCCATCGAGAATGATACTTGGGATTTATCAAAACTACCTAAGGGTCATGAAACAATTGAAATCAAGTGGGTGTTCAAGTTTAAGAAAAAGATTGCCAAAAAAAAGTGGAATTAGTTCATGTGAATACACAAGATCAAGTTGCAGACTTCACTAAGCCCCTCAAGTTTGTAGATTTTAAATGTTTGGTCTTAAGGAGTCCCTTAATTACTCATTTGATCCCATAGTTGCATACAAACTTTAGTTTATAGTTCTTGTACTTAAAAACTATCCCTTTTAGTATTTGTACAAACACTTTTGGATTTTTGCTAGTCCTTGTTATTATAAAATGACAATGACTAAAAGTTAAAGTTTGTGTAAGGTTGGATTTAAAAGAAAGATATTTGTCCAAGGACTAAAAGAAATGATTTTTAAGAGTTGGGCTAAAAACTAATTTTTGTGCACCTGGCCTATAAGAATCTAATGAGTAATTTTTCCTAATAATAGTTAGAAAATAAATGGTTGTAAGTTAGTATTAGCAAATGAAGGAATGAGAGTTAATATTTATTCAGGAGAATGTAACCACTAAAAATCAGAAGAGTTATTAACATTATACCCATTTATTGATTGTGTTAATTGAAAAGAGATATACTAATTATAGATTGCTATAAATAGAATATCAAATTATGTAGTTGGAGTGCTAAATGGAATAGAATATTTTTATGTTGAACTGGGGACTACTTGACCAAATGGAGTACATAAATATATTGGAAGATTCATTATCTACCAATAATAAAGGATATCCATCCAATTCAACCTATTTATTATTTTTTATGTTTATAACTAGATGGATGGGGTGATTAGTAAATGCATGGATCGAATAGTACGTCACTCCTATATAAGTATTCTAAGATTACTTTAGAAAAATGGCATATTTAATGTTGGCCTGTCATGTCAGCATAAATGGGTGCAGCTATATATATAATGCGGTGAACTGTACAAACAAATGTTCACATAGCACATATACTTCAAAATGAATAGGAAAAACTGTAAAGATGCTTACACAAAAATATTGAAGATGTTTACATATATCATGACAATTTGTTTATTTTTTCTTTCATGTGGGTGAACAAAATAAATGATCTGCACATGTATCATGGTTATAGTAACAAGTCCCAGCTCACTGGGTAGAGAGCGTTGAAATTTCAACCATCTCATTTTTCTTCTTCTACGGTATTCTTTATTCTTTAGCCGAAAATTCAGTACTAATTTAAAATACAGATTTATTTCAGAAGTTAATTTTTTAGGGTTTTTTTTACTTCTGAAAGACCAATATTAATTTGTGATAGTTAGTTGAAAAAATTATATTGAGTTTTGTGATAGTTAGTTGAAAAAATTATATTGCATTTTGCTACTAATTTACTTTTAAAATATAAATATCCAAACATAAATCTTATCACTTGAAAATAGAGGGTGAGTATACGGACTCAAATATGCGGATTGGCCGGTTTAACTCATGGATCTTGCGGATAACAAACTTTTTTTTATATCAAATTTCTGAGTTTGGTCCATTAAGCTCGCAGATCTAGTAGTGTTTATCCATGGACCTATTCTTAATTTGTTATGTAAAATTTTGATTTTTAATTTACGTTGTGATTGTTAATTTGTTATGTTTAAAATATTGGTATATTTTAGTGTGATAGATTTTAATTTAAAAAATGAAGTCAATTTTTTTTCTTAATTACTAATTTTATACATTTTTCACTTTTAAAAAATAAATATTTTATAAAAATATTTTTAAAATTACTATTTGAGTCCATGGATCTGTTCATTTATTTGCAAGTTTTTATGGATTAGATACAAACCTTAAAAAAAAGCCAATTTATTTCATGGACCGGCTTACCCGTTCTGTCTAAAACTTAGACTTCACAAGCCAATCCTTAAATGGACCAGACCTATACGTATATTTATCCCTACTTCAAAATCAATTTTTGGGACCTTCACCCAAAGGTGCACTTAATTGACAAATCCTCATCCATACACACATATTTAGAGATCAACAATATGATTATCTATCATCAGTACACAAAATTCGTGTATGTTTGGGTGGACGTTGACAAAATTAATTTTAAATAAAATTGATTTTGTAAAATTAATTTTGAAGTTTATGTTTGAATGTTTTATCAAAAAATTAAATTATGAGTAAAATTTAATAAATAATTTTGGATCTAACTTGTTTCAATCAAGAATTAATTATCTATCCAAAATTAATTCTAAATTCTTTTTCATTGTGAAATTAAACAAGTAAAAATATATCCAAAATCAACTATGAACTCAAAACCAATCCCCTAAATTCAACCAAACATACACTTAGAATGTATATGAAATTTCAATTTTCAACTTTCTCATCTATGAACGTTATTCCTATTCCTCCTATCCCTTCTATGCCATCGCTAGGGAGCCAGCCAGCCATGTTCCAAAAGCCCTTATTAACACACATGGGTCCCTCTATAATCAAAATAAAAATAATATCATCATCACTGTTTTGCCATAAAGAGCTAAACGACACACATGGACCAAGTAGTACACTACCCAACCAATCACACGTCGACAGCACACCGTTCTCAAACTACTTCACCTTTCCCAAACCAGAAACCAAAACCACTTGTCACCAAACCCCTGCCCTGATAGTTTTTCACCATTTCAATATTTTACTTCACCTTTTGTGACTTTGTGTATATAACATAACACAATTGCACTCACTGTGCTTTCCCATGACACACATCTATACTTGTCCAGAAGAAGAAAGATCCATGAACTAACATTCCCACACGCTCGCTTCACCATATTTGCCACCCTTTTAACCCTCACTTCTTGGGTTTATTTTGCTCCTTTCTTTTTTCCTTGTTTGGGGTATGCATTTTTCCTGGTTGAAAAAGGGAAGAACTTGAACTAATTGATTAAGTTACTATATCTATCTATCTATCTAGGGTATAATATTTTATATCGGTTATTAAAGGAAAGAAAGAAAGAAACTAAGATGGGAAGGGGTAGGGTACAGCTGAAGAGGATAGAGAACAAGATCAATCGCCAGGTAACTTTCTCCAAAAGGAGAGGTGGGTTGCTCAAGAAAGCTCATGAGATCTCTGTACTCTGTGATGCTGAGGTAGCTTTGATTGTCTTCTCTCACAAAGGAAAGCTCTTTGAGTATGCTACTGATTCATGGTAATATATACTAATGCCCTATATTATAATATATATATATATATATATGTATATATGTTTATAATTCATATATATATATATATATATAATATGGATCTACATTATACAAATATATTATGTGTGTTGGTCGATTAGGTGATATAGATATATGTAGTATATTAATTAATTGAGCTTTCCTCTTAAGTCTAGAATTATTTAAGTACTATTTTATTTTTAATTTTCTTTTCTGTTTTTGCTCTTGCTCATGAGAAGGTTTTTTTTTTTTTTGGTTTCAAGTTAAAAAATGTAAGAGAAATTTCTCATTCATCTTCCTTGTCTTTCTTTATACTTATTTTTTTTCATATAAGGAACCTTTTTGTTTTTGAAAAGGAGATATTGTTTTGCAAATAATTTGCTCAAATTTAACTAGCAAAATATACATTTACACTTCTCTATGAATTTGTTTTCAATTTTTTAGGTACAAAAGGGGTAAATGATTTAGTAAAGCTATAATTAAGTGCATATATATATACGCACTTTTTTTTGTGTGTATATGTTTCTCTCATCAGAAAGAACAAAATATTATCTGAATGAGAAATTGCACTTATCCTAGCTAGAAAATCATAAAAGAGTACAAACATGACCTGTATATGAGCCTTAACTTTTTTTTTTCTTTCTTTTTTGCTTTCATTTTGTTGAAATTCAAGAGGGGTGAATCTCTTGCATGCCATGAGGATGTTGTGGCAGTCTTTTGTCTTCTGCACCTTTTCTTCTTCTTTTGCATTATCAAAACTCAAAAGCAGCAACATTTTACATTCTTGTTATTAAAGGGTTACTTTTTGTTGTTGGCAGCAGCCTCCAAGATAAATCATGTTTACTGTCAAATTGAAGAAATTCGTTAATTTCACAGATTTTTATGAACTTCTATATTAAAGATTGTCCAATATGATATATTGCTATTAAGGTGAGCTACTGTTAATTAACAGGAACTTTTAACTTGAAGAAGATTAAAAATGAGTAATCAAATATGTGATTCATAATTAATTAAGAAGAGCTATATCATATACAATTTTATAAATAAAAATTTCATTAGTTGATTCAGCAACACACATTGACATTGTTATTCAAAAGTAGTGTATAATGTATTGAAATCTTTATAAGTGAATACTTTTAATTGAGAACCCTTGCTGTAATCTCTAATCTATATTATATTTTACTTAATTAATCATTGAACAGCATGGAGAAGATACTGGAACGCCATGAAAGGTATGCCTATGCAGAGAGGCAGCTAGTAGCAAATGATTCTGAAACACAGGTTTGTCATTAAACATATAAACATACATAAATTCAAGCATATAGTTTCTCTCTAGCATCACTATTTTGCATCAAAGTCTCCAACGGCAATTGATTCTACTGCAAACAGGCACAAAGTTGGGTCTAAATTGTAGTAGCTAATTATATGTGATGCAATTAAATATCAGTACCTGAAAATAATATTGAACTAAGCACTAGCTTTATACATGTACATTGTGCAGGGAAACTGGACCATTGAATACACTAGACTGAAGGCAAAGATTGACCTTTTACAGAGAAACCACAGGTAGATAAGGACCTATATCTATATATCTACATGCATGCTTTTAATTTCGTTATTGTTTGATTTGATCATTCACTCACACGTGTCACTGTATTACCGAGTTTAATATATATGATTCTTAACCCTTTTCCCCAGGCACTATATGGGAGAAGATTTGGCGTCGATGAGCCTCAAAGAGCTTCAGAGTTTGGAGCAGCAGTTGGATACTGCTATCAAAAACATCCGCACAAGGAGGGTATACATATAGCACATTATTCATTATGTTAATTCCACTTTCATGCTTCATGTGTGTGTGTGTTACTTTGGCACTTATCATTATTTATTATGTTTTAATAGAATGATCTCATGCATGAGTCCATTTCTGAGCTTCAGAAAAAGGTACGTCTTCAACTCCAAGTTTATCTAGGCTTTATTCTTAGCTTTCTGTCCTGAAAGTGAAAGAAACTATAGATAGTATCACAGGGAACATAAAATGATTGTGTGTGTCTCTGGATAAAGAAACTGATAGGAGATTTGTGCTCTCATTGTTCTCTATATGTATGACAGGAGAAAATGATACAAGAGCAGAATAACATCCTTGCAAAAAAGGTGATCAAGATCTGCCTTTACAACTTTTTTTCTTCTTTCCAAATAACTAAACTTCATTTTACCACAGTAATCAATGCTTAACTTAATCCAGTTCAATGCCTGATGACACTATTATAAGAGTGTTAAGTTGGTTTGATTACTGTACCACTTTTGTTCCCAGCTCCTCTCTTATGCTTTTTAATTTTTAACCTAGTATACTTAACAGATAAGAACTTAAGTTGTAGTGTAATGAAATTATTTGTATTATTTTCTCTTATGCCAAGTTAGCATAAAATTACTCATGAATGATATTTATTTGAGTAAAGAAAAATACGAGTAAAACATTATATTATAATGATTCAAATTTATTAGAAAATACAAAATTTATGAGTTTTACTTTTTATGTAATGAGTCTCATTTGTGATTTTATAATATTTAATATATTTTAATTAATAATAAAATATATTTAAAGAAATGTGTTAAAAAATGTCTCATCAGCATTTTTTTTTTTTGAGTAAATTATATAAATGTCCATTGTGTTATGTTAGAACATGCAAGGTCTTATAACTTACATACACCTTGCAATGTAACCGAATAACTGCCTCATTTAGCCCAATTTAACTGGGAACATGTCTAGGTTTATGCTTCAAATCGTATATTGATTATTTCTTTTTTATATATCACCACAATCATGTCTCATGATCTCAGTCAAATTTTAAAAATTAAAAGTTAACTGAATTTAAATAGAAATAATTCAGTAATATTTTCATACCCCAGCCAGCTACCACGGTCTACATTTTATTATTAAAAAAAGTTTTAATTTTAGAATATGTAATATTTGTATAAACTCACATCATGGTGCAATTGCTTGTGAAACTAGTACAAGCTCATTCTTCTGGCCTCAGTTTTTATTTTATTTTTCAAACGACTTTTTATTTTCTATAAAGACAGCTGAAATGGAGAAAAAAAAGAACTTGTCCCAAACATGCTCTTTGAGTAGCAATAATTTAATTTGTAGCTGTCTGGAAGTGATTGTTATTGAAGTTATGGAATGGGAGCTCTATGAATGTAGTTTAGCCATATTCTATCATAGGTTAATGATTTATTGATAGCCTTATATATATATATACACGTATGCATGTATGTATCTTAACAATATGTGTGATATGAAATTAGATCAAGGAGAAAGAGCAGGCAGTAGCACAGCAAGCTGCACAATGGGAACAGCCAAACTACAGGGTTGATACATCTTTCATGCCACAGCAGCAACCCCTTCCCACCAGTTTGAACATAGGGTAGGGTAACCTTTCAATGATATGATATTGTAATTTCTCATCTTCATTTCCCTTCTCCTCTAGCTGCAAAATTTCTTTACCTGCTTCTCAATTTTCTTTGGTGAATGCAACTCTCCCACCAGGTCTAATTTTGTTTGTTCAGTGACAATAATTACAATCAGGAAGCTGCACCAGAACTAGGAAGGAATGGTCTTGACCTGACCCTGGAACCACTGTATTCTTGCCACCTTGGATGCTTCTGAAAATTGTTTCCTCTGAGGAGGATAATATTATATAACTGCTGGCATATATGAACTACTTAGTATAAGTACTCTGTTTGAATGTTTTATATGTATTTTGGTGTATGACTTTTCCCTACTTTGAAGACATTATTTTGAATTACTTCTGTTGTAAACATTGAATTTAAAATCTAATTGTGTGTTTATGAAATATGTTAATTATACGGTTTTCCTTACTTTGAAGATCACATAAATTTGAATGTTTTTTTTTTTTTGGGTGATTACATCAATTTGAAAGATTTTCCTTCTGTAGTATAGTTTTAATTTTTGGTTTTGATCCTATATACTTTATTAAATGAGTCTATATATACATTGTGTTTGGTAGGATGGAATAAAATAACTGAGAAAAAAAATGGATGAAAATAGGGGAAAAAAGAAATAAAGTGTATAGAAATAGCTACGAAGTGGAGTGGAAATAAGGGTGTTTAGAAGTGAAATAGGAAAAAAAGGAAAAGGAGAAATATGAAAAAGGATTATTTTTTATGATTATTGATAATCGTTTGTTTTTAATAAAAATCAATTGTCATGTATGAAAATTGATTGTGTATGTTTTTGGTGGTTTTAAAATGCCAATGCTGCCATTAAATTTCATTTTTTAGCTGGTTGTTAATAATCATCACAAAATATTATAAGGTGAGTTTTTACTGTTCATTTTCACTCATTTTTTTTTTATGAAATAAAATGGTATGTTGAAGTTCTAAGTATGGAGTCTCCTTTTGAGTAGAAATGCACAAATTGAGTAACATATAAGTAAAAGAACCTGCAAATCAAATGCCTTTAAGCTTTCTGATTAAATACTTAAATGCGATGTTAAATTCGTGATTTGACTTGTGGTGCATGAACGACAATCTCCAATATTTTACCTTCCTTTGATCCCTAATATATGGTATCAAACTCTATGGTGTAACAATGTGGCCGGCTCAAATAACTATTTATAATGAAATTGGCAGTGGATCCAGTTATAATAATCCCTTATATCAAAAGTCTTGGCAATGAATCAGGTAACATGCCCTATTAATGTAAGCTAATGGTAGTTCAAGTATCTAGCACATATTGACAACAATGAATAAACTCTAATGGCCAAGCGATAGTGGAAGGGCCTAATAGTCAATGCCAGCATCTAGAGAATAAATATTGATGATAACGACTAAGTACTAAAAAGGCTACCATTGAATATTCTCATGGAATATGGGTAGCAATGGACAAGTTGAACAATTTATAAATGAGAAAGACATACAAACCTAACACCTTTAGATTACAAGTTGAACGTGATATCAAGTTGAACGTGGCGAACTGTCTCATTAGTATACTCAGTATACTTTTATAATATAAATTATAATATACAATTTGAATCCCTTTTACATATTATTCCTACCATAATAAAAAATAAAACTCTAAACCTTCTCAAACTATCCCATTTTAATTTTATTTGTATCTTGGTTTTTTAACCACTATCCTCTTTTATCTCTAAATTGAATTTAATAGTTTTACAAAACAAAATTATCAATAGTTAAAAATAACTTTGTATCACAACTTAATTAACTTGTTCATTATAAATGGTAAACCCCTCCTGTCAGAGACAGATAGACCTTCCAACTTTTGATGTAGCCAATACCCTTAATTAACCTGTAATTGTTGGGGAACATGAACAACATGCACAACATTAGTTCCAGAGCCTCTATGTTTGGCTAACATTAGACGCAATGAAAATGCTGAGACCGCTTAATGATTGTAGAATCCAATGATATATGATGATGTCCTTAATAGAATTATCCTCGGATATGAAGGTTGGCTTAGGCTCCATAACAAACCTCATGCTGACTTTCTTCATATAAGGTTCAAACTTATGATAAACACAGAAAACTGATGACTTGGGCGAAATTGATAAACCTAACTCATTGGAGATAGCTTGCTGGAGTGGTCTTTGAATCTGATGACTTGGGCGAAATTGATCAACATTGTGTTGGATTCGGTTGCTTTCATCGCTTTGACCTCTACTTCATAAAGCATCCACTTACATATTATTATTGGAATGACTTTTAAGGTAGTTGTTATAAAACACAATAAACTTATTATATATTTGTCATCAAATAGTGTAAAAATTAGTTTATATTGTTAATACATGCCTTTTTTCTCGTATAGTTATAGTTAGTTATTTGATGTTTAAGAAAGACTTAGATGACAATATTTTCTTTATCCATTATCTCCAACTTTAAAATAAAAATTATAATATTAAATTCAAAGTTCAAACTAAATCCATTTTTCTCTCTATCTCATTTAAAATTGTACTCTAATAAGATAATGTCAAATAAAAAAAATATTATTTATATAGTTCAAATTTCTAAACAACATATATAACAAATTAATAAATCAGTCTAGATTACACACACAAAATCTAAAATATTTTTAAATATGTTATTATCTAATTTATATTTAAAATATATTAAGGGAGGGATCAAGCTGTCTTTTCTTAATTAATTTTTACTCCAATTTACATTTAAAATGTGTTAAGGGAGAGATCAAGTTCTCCTCTCATTGTTTTAGATACTTCTTGCACCTTATTTAATTTATAATCTTTTATACTAAAATATTTTTATTAAAATTAAATATCAAATTTGAACTTCTATCTAATAAAAAAAATGTGTACTCATTCTCGCCACCTAAAATTATAAAAGTGAATAAAAGTATTTTTGAATCAACACTTTACTGTTTTATAGCCTAAGACTCTATGTATAGTAGTAATGATTATATACATTATTGTTAACTTTTTTCTGGATGTCCTACTTCTCCTACACCACAATAGCTGTCTCGTTCCTTGTGTTTTGTAACAAATTTAAAGGTTCACAGCCCTTAATGCTCTTTTTTGCCTTTTGCAGTGTGCTTGGATGGGGAAAAAATAAAACAACGTAAAAAAATCATAGGATATAATGAAATGAAAAGAAAATAGTTAAAAAAAAGGGAGAAAAAAAACTAACATAAAAGTTTTTAATTTTTTCTCTTCATTTTCTATCCTTGTTCTTCCCAAACAAAGAAAGAAAGAATTAAAAGAGAGCCTTACCACGGCCATAATGCAACCTCAAGGTTTTTGTTTGTTTGTTTTGTTTTTATCAGCAAATACAACCTCAAGGTGATAGAGAGCAACAATTAAAACCAAGAAACAGCAACTATATAGAGCTATTTCAAGAAAGTTTTTCCAATGAATTACACTTAGTTTTATTCAATGTTTAAAAATGCAGTACTGTCATTTATAATTTAGCAAGAGTCTTAATTCTTGTGTCAAGCTGCTTCAGAAAATTTAATCACCTGCAAATCCAGAGAGGGACAAAAGTGCACTGTTAGTGTTAAGTAAAGTAACTGTCATAAACACGACAATTAACATAAGGTCATAAATTAATAATCAAGGGAATTTCATGCACATTTTTTTAATTCTTGTATGCAGAATAAACACACTACTAAATTGTTTAACTAAAGAAATAAAGAAAAAACAAATTAATACAGTTATGCCAAATACCAGCCTATGTTTAATGTATGCAATTTTTATATTGCTAAGTGTCCTATTCATATTTCCGGTTGCTTAATTGTTACTTTGTCTTACTAAACATAAGATCTTCAATTTTCCACCATTTATTTAATATACAAGATTTCTTATACTTCCTTCCAAAATAATAATCATCCTAAATTATTTAATACATATCATTAAAAAATAATAAATAAATAAAAGAGACAAAATTAATTTTATATTATTATTAATTTATTTATAAATTTTATTATTCACTATTAATATTAATATTATAAGAAATATTACAAGCAGAAAATGTAATTAATGTTACATTCAAAAATTAAAATAATAATTATTTTAAAATAATTTTATTCTCTTACACAATAATTATAATGAAATTGAGAAAGTATCATTTTTATGTTATAATGTCGGGGGACCAAAACGAGCCTCACAACACAAGAACTTCCACGGAAAAAAAAAAAAAAAAAAACATAGCTTTCAATAGGGTATTATTTTCAATTATTTGGAAGAACAAATATTTTATAAGAAAAAATTGCCAAAGGATTTAAGTCGACTTCATAAATGTAACATTACAAAAAAAAAAAAAAAATCTATGTAAGTTTGTATACTGGGTACCTTCCTACAAAATGGACAAGTTTCACATCTCTGCTGTCACTCAAGCATATATACAGCGAAGGTGGAAATGGTGTCCACACTTACATATGATCGTAGGATTCTGTTCAGTATCCTGTCACATAACAAAAAAATTGCGTCATTGACATTGGGACTGTGCAAACTTTAAAATACAATCATGAAATCCTAACTTTTTACATGTACTTTATATGTTAACAAAAAAAGAATTATACGTTATAAATTGTTTTATATTGTTATTGTTATCATATAATATCTATATAAATAAGTTTGTTGATTTTTATGATAATTATTTTAAAAATTATATTAATTATGAATTATGATTGGATAATAATGTAAAGTATTTTACATTATTAATGTCTGATCGTTAAACTTTTAAGACAAAAAAGATTATACATTGATAGTTTAAAAATTTTAAACTATCATTCAATTACAATTCATTATATATAATAAATTTGTTGATTTTTATGATAATTACTTAAAAAAATCGTATTAAATATAAAATATGATTGGACGACTCATCCCTCAGGACTTCCAATTCCACTGTCTGAGGAAGATCATCCACTCGGGCACTCATCCCTCAGAACTTCCAATTCCCACTGCCTGAGGAAGATCATCCACACCGGGCATTCATCCCTCAGGACTTAGGTGGATATCTGTGGCACCTCCCAAGGAAGATCATCCACACGGGCACTCATTCCAAGGGAGTCCATGGAACCTATTCTACTGGCCAGAGAATCTTACTAACACAATGCTATCACAGTATCTAACTTATCCTCAATCACCGAACACTATCACAGTGTTTATTAATCAAAGAGTCCAAAAGCCATCACACACCTGTGCTGATAGGTGTATCATCCACCTAACACTATCTCAGTGTCTATCATAGATGTATTCTACTATAATCACAACATAACACCATCACGATGTTTAGCTAACCTCGATTATTAACAAGCCATAATGGCATTTCTCTCAGCAACATATACATGTCTCAGTGATGAGTCATTATTTATTACTATTTACTCATCTTTCTATACTCATTTTAATCCCTAGTTGTGTTTAAATGTCTATATTTTGCACTGTTTCTTATTTAGGATTTAATTGGACCGATAATTCGGATTTTAATTAATTTGGATTATTTTAAGTTTAATTATTCTAATTTTTATTTTCAGGGCAGTTTAACAATTAATTGAG
>PYAF01004096.1:15617-36617 GCA_007407185.1 Glycine tomentella | reverse complement strand
TCTTTTTCTTTCTCAGCCCTATGGGCTATTTATAAAACATTTCCGCCGATCCCACGCTGATAGCGCCGCATTTCACGCTGATAGCGCCATAGGCTCGATCACTTCACGCTGTTAGCGCGGCATCTCACGCTGATAGCGCCGTGGACTCGGCCAGTCCACGCTGTTAGCGTGGCATCTCACGCTGATAGCGTGAGATGTTTGAAACTGTTTTCTTCTTCTTTTCTCAAGCCTTTTCTCTCAGTGCTCTAAGCATAATCATTACTCTTAATCACAGGCTTAATCTGGGCTTAAACACCTGCTTAATTTCAAGGTATTACAACTACTCTAGCCAAAGCTTCAAGAACCCACTTACAATAGTATCAAATATCAGAAATTCCAAAACAAAATTACAATCAAAGATTATGGAAAGAAACAACCCGATGATCCAATGAATGTGAATGCATATGAGTTACCAATCAAGGTTGAATAGCAGAAAACAAAATTTCAGAACATGCTCTCCATTCAAACTCTTGATGTTTCTTGCCCAAAAATCATTCAAGGCTCATGATGATTAAAGAGTGGGACAAGAAATTAGTAAACCCAGTAAATCACTTTCAAACTCTTAGAAGGCTTGTGTATGCTCAGAAAATACGAAGTGTTCAAGTTAGAAAACAAGCCAAGCCTTCCTTCTATTTATAAAAAATTTTTGTAACAACCTGTAATCGATTACACGCGCCAAATAATCGATTAAAACACATATTAATCGATTAAATTGTCACTTAATCGATTAAAGTGTTCAAAGCACATTCTGGATTTCAACAACGAACAAAATAATCGATTAAACCGAGTTGTAATCGATTAAGTCAGAAAAGTGTTGTTTCAGAAAATAGCTTAAGTAATCGATTACGAATAATGACAATCGATTAAAGCAGCAAGTCAAGTTTTTACAAATGGCCTATGTAATCGATTACAAATAATGGTAATCGATTATCACAGCAAGGAACAAAATACATTTTACACTATGTAATCGATTACAAGAAATGTGTAATCGATTAAAACATTCACCAAAGCTTTCTAGTTTCAAATACGAGCCATATAATTGATTAATCTGATGTGTAATCGATTAAAATGTTCATAAAAGTTTTTCCTATTTTAAACATGAACTGAATAATCGATTAATCTTCTATGTAATCAATTAAAATAGTAAATTTATATTTTTCCAAAAAAAATTACTCAATTAAATTCTTTTTCAAATAGTGAGTAGCTTTGATGTTTTAATGAAAATCATTCAAGCATGTTAATGAGTATGTAAATGCAATGAAAGGACCAAAAGATTGTCTTCTCCTACACTTCATTTGATTTACAATCTTCAAGGCATGTGAAAAGCTCAAAACAATCTTCTAAGTTATAGGCTTCATTCTTCATGTTGCTCCCCCTATATCCAACAACAATGACCATCTGATCTTACATCAACAATGTCTGAAATGTACGGATGAAGGTTTCCATGGAATTGATTTAACATAGGAATCTTTTTCTTGCGTACTAGTTGTTGGGATGATGTACCAGGTGATTTTCGTGAAGATGAACTACCATGTTGTGAATGTTATGCATCCACATGCTCAAAGAAGAAAGGATGACGCTTTGTTGACCGTTCAAATTTACCTTCACGACCCTTTTGTGAACCTTTGGTTTTGACCTTGTCAATAGGTGGACACATAGAAGTCATATCAGGGAATGCAATTTCACGAAATTTATTTTGATAGTAATCTTTCCAGCTATGTCAACCTCTTTCAAATGTTTTGTTATAGCATGAAATTCTTGTTGCACAGAGAACTCTTCGTTTAAATTAGTAGACCCCATGTCATTGAAACTTAGCCTGGTCCAATAGAAATGAACTGCTTGAAGTGGTATTCTACCTAAAGCATACCTATTTAGTTCACACGCATAGGGAAACTCATCTGTAGATCACAATGCATCCATAATGAGACGTGTCCACACCAACAAACTGCATTCTGTGAACCTCATCTGCAATATGATTCAATGCATACCTCTAAACAAATCCACCTAGTCTCATATACAATTGTATGAAACACCTTGAAATTTCGATAACTGAAAATATATGGTTGATGTATTTCTTGTATTATTTAATTACTTTATTAATTTGGATTAGTTCAAATGTTGTGTGAATTATCCTTGTGCAACTACTTGGTCTGAATATTAGGTTATGTGAAATTGTTTGGTCTATGTTTGAATTATTTGTGTGAAATGTTAATTACACATAAAAAGAGAAATTACAAAAATGTCCTTGGAGTAAAAATTACAATAATATCCTTAAATATTTTGGTTAGATATTTTGAAGTAGAAATTACAATAATACCCTTGGAGTAAGTCACAAATTATAATAATACCCTTGGATATTTTGCCTTAGATATTTTGTGAAAACTTGAAATTATAGAAATACCCCTAGAATGACAAATTACCAAAATACCCTTAGTAACAGACAAACATCACAAGAAAACTAGGAGTACCTACTGGTCGAAAATTTATGATTAGGTAAGCCAGAATACAAGTCTCTAAATTTTACTACTCAATATTATAACGACAAACAAATAAACCTTACAGTAAAAATGAAGGAAAATCGTATGAATATCTAAAGCTATCATGAGCTATAGTTTCAGATCATGTGATGATATGATGAGAAAAAATTATCACATGAAAAATACCTGTGATGGTTGTACAAGAAGGATAGAAAAGAAGCAAATGGATCCAAGTGGTAAGTTTAAAAGTGCTTAGAATAGATTTAGTTATGATTAGTTAATTTAAGGAAGAAACAAACCCTAGCATGTGTAGGATGTTGGTTAGGAGCTTAAGATCACCTAAGTAAATAATTGAAAGCTACATAAAGTACACTTGGTTTAAATTAAAAGAAACAAAAACATAAACCAAAACATGCATGGTGCGTGAGAATTGGAGCAAAATAATTGAAATGGAAGTGCAAAATCATGTGTGTGTGTGTGTGTGCACATAGAATTGGTATACTTAATCCAATTGTGTAGCTATGTGTAAAACAAAGAATAATCTAGCATTTCCAGCCAGCATTCCACGTGCACCTTCAGCCATGTGAGGGAATCTTTGCTTTTTAAATGCATTGAAATAAAATATCTTCATGGCATGATGATTTAGTTACATTAGAACCAAACCAAAGACTAACTAGGTTACATTTTTACTAATTTCTTTCTAGCCTAACTAGATTCCTTTCTATAAGTACTCCTTTGGAAATAAAAATCTGCACATGAAATGCTAAATTCCTCTAAACCTCACGTTCACTTCCACCATTTCCCTCTTTACTTTTGCTCCATTTTTTCTTCTCTTCTTCTCACTCAAACTGAAACCTTTCACCAAATTTACCTATCATTTCTTCATCCAAAATATTCTATTAGAAGATAGCAACTTTACTCCTCAAACTTTTGAAGCATTCCAACCAAATATTTCAATGAGTATTGGTGTTGAAATTTGTATGGTTTTAAGCTGAATTTTTTGGATTATTTTTAGAAATTTTTTATCTCCCTTTGTACTCAACCAAACGAGTTGTTTGAACACTAATTTTGAAGCTTAAGATGTCATCTATGTTGTCCTAAAATATGGGACCAAACTAAGTAGTGAATTATGCCCAGAATTTATTTGAACACAAGTTGTCCGAAACTATCCACACCCAAACAACTACTGCCATCCATTTCTAAAAATTTATATCTTTCTCATTTCTTACTCAAATTAGGCTTATGATATATGGAATTAAAGATTTAGATGTTAACTCTAATATATCAAAAATTAAGCCAAATCTAGCTTGTGTACTGCTTGTAGTCTCAAAAACAATAAGAGATGTTAGTGTAGAATTTTGAGCCTGCTGGCAGATTTGGAGTTTTGTTTTTAAAATACTGTGTCTAGGGTTTTATAACTCCAATTGAGGCATGTAATACCTTATTAGAAAGATTAGGAAGTCTAGTTTAACATACTAAAAGATTGGAATTTAATAACTTGTAGATTAGCACAAATTATAGGAAGAATTGAATCATATATGGTGAGAAATCTATACTAAATTATCTTCAATTTGGTATGTAGAGCTTTGCGTTTGGACCAAAGCACGTGAACTTGAGAGGTCTCAAAACATTCCTACAAGGAGCTATCAAAGGGATATAGATAAGTAAGGGGAGTTTATTGTTTGGTTACAGTTTTTGATACCATAGTGGGGGGTCAGGGAACCCAATTATGGAGATGCATGATTGTCCCTGTTGTGTGCTGGTTTTCAAAAAAAACTGTTTTTTTAACTAATGAAATTATGTGGATGATATTATTAATATGAGATGATATTGATGTTTATGATGATGATATTGAAATGAAATGATCTTGACTTTGTTGTTGATGATATTGAGATTGGGGTGATATTGATGTTGATGATGACATAGATGAGAGATGAGGTTGATGTTGATGATGTCATCGTAATGGATGTACGTTGTACATGTGAGGTGCAGTTGCGAGGAAGGGTTGGTCCTTATCGACAGTCAGTGCATTGATGAGCCCATATTTTGATGTTGTGTATGTACATGGGGGAGGGTGCATGACTTATTGGATATCCTTGCGAGTAAGGGTTGGTCCCTATCCACGGTCAGTGCATTGATGGTGCCCATGTTTCATACTTCATAATTGCATGGATGGAAATAGAATGAAGACAATGCGTACTTGTCTTTTTTGTGGGCTAAAAACGCAGGTACTAAGGGGTATGTCACCCGGTTTGGAATTCCCTTGTGCCTTTGGCTGATCACCAGGGGGGGAATGGCCAGTGCACGATAGGGTGGCCCTGATAAACTATTGAATCATTTTCCTAAGAAAGTTTATTTCCATGAGAATGGCACCACATTGCATTGTGAGAGTGGAGTCAGGTGCATGCATCATTTTGAGCATAATTGATTTGAATTGTGGAAAAGTGGATGACTAGTGTGTTGAGTGCGTATTAATTGATTATCGAGAATGATTGTGGTTGTTATTGTTGCTTTCTTTTTAATTATTGTTGTCTGTAACATGTTGATTTTGTATAATAAACTCACCCTTGCAATTTTTTACCACGTGGTTGGTACCTGTGATGATCGCGAACTTTGTTCATGGGAGCAGATGAGCAACAATAGGTGACATTGGAGAAAGATCTTTTTGTTGGAGCCGTCAAGCCAACGGGATAACGTTGGAATCCAATTTGGGAGAAAGTTGTGTTTTGTTATTAACTCTTTCTTAGTTGGTTCCTTAAATACTTTTTGGTTGAACATGTAAATTTCAGGCTTAAATACATGTAAAAGCTAAACTTAGATCAGGTGAATGACATATGTGGTTCAATTTATAGATATTTGTATATTTATTTATTTATGTATTTGTGCGAAGTATGATTAGTGCATTGTCGCGAAAAATTTACTCTCATTTTCATAATCAAATTAATGGAGTTTTCATTTAAAATTTGAGAATTACACGTTTAGAGTAGTGATATCGTCGACGAGGTGGGTCGTTACATTGTACATTAGAAGTTTGACCAGCAACGTGAATGCTATATTCAAATAAGGCTTTGATTTCATTATGCTACATAATGATCATGTTGTTCATTGCATCCCAACATTTATACAAGTCTCCCATGCTAGTCTAGAGCAATCGCTTCAACGCCCAATGGGCAGACTCAACCCTACAAAATAAGTTTGAGACAAATGTCCCAATAAAATGAACATTGTATACAAATACTAGTTTAATAGACCATGGGTTATAAGTTAAATACCCATTGGTTGTTGTGTTACCCAAGTACATGACTTTATCTATCCATGTCTTTACAAATCTTTCCATGTGTGGGATCAACCAAGTATCTTTTACATCGGCAACAAACTCACGCCAGGGTGCACAGACAACTTCAAACATTGTAAGATGATCTTCATTGACAAACTCTGTAGGACAATCCATAACAAAACCCAAGCCTCCATTGCTTAATCCCGTGCCTCTTTATAAGTTATATGTTGTTTGCACTTTGCTTTCACATTCTTATGAATATGAAATTGGCACAACAAATTATGGGAATTAGGAAACACAATTTTTACTGCATTCATTAAAGCTAGATCTCTGTCTGTGACAATCACTTTTGCTAACTCATCATGTCTGCAAAAAAAAGCCTCTAAACCTTTCAAGTGCCCACAAAAAGTCTTTTTCATGTTCAACTTCCGTATAAGAAAAAGTAGCAAAAAATGTTAGCCCAGTACAAATAACACCAATAATCTCAAGCAAAGGTAGCCTATACTTGTTGATTTTGTACGTACTATCCATGAAGAACACTATGTTAAATGTATTCAACAACTTTACCACATCAGGATGTGTCCAAAAAATGTCACACACAACTTCGCCATCATTCATTACATGCCAGTGAATATACATATTACGATTTAACAAATACATTAAATGTTGCATTTCTGTTCTGGAGCCTCTGAAAGATCTTTGATATGTAGTTTTGGCAATATACACGTGTTTGATGGTGGTGACATTTTTGTCATTTTGTTCCTTCAATGTTAGAAAAATATTTTTAGGCTTCACCATACTCTTTGTTATATTAGTAAGTATTGTCTTCTCATTACGAGTTAGTTGACTAGCATATGGATGTCCATCCAATGTCTCAGCAACATCATGATTATGAGACCCACACAGAACCCTAAGTTCCTATCATTCACCAGTCTTTAGTGGTCTTCCTTTCAACCTAAAAGGGCAATCACATTTTCTAGTCCCAGTGATCGTCTTTGCAACTTTTTTGTATTGTCTATATTTGTCACTCGTCTCACAACCCAAGATGACAAATATCTTCCTTCTAGGTTGTCTTGTTGTGTTTGACCTCAAAAAAATGACAACAACAAAACCTCATTCAAATGCAACCTCTTGAACCTATTTCAATAATTTATCTCGAGTATCAAAAACCTATATAAACAACATACAACATTTTTTTGGTCAAAGTTCACCTCCCAAGTATTAAATACATCAACAATTAAATAAACTACCTATTAATTACACATAATAAAATTACCTCCATAGTTGTAAAAAAATTGTCACAATCTTCCGTTTTGAACGGTATAATCCATATCCATGTCAACTTCATTAGACATCTTGTTATTGAAGTAATCATCCTCCAAACAAACTAAAACTAAAACTGTAAAATAACAAAATCAAATTTAATTAACTTTTAAATAGCTTTTGGACGGCCATTTCGTAACCAAAAAATGCTTTCAGAATATCCTATCCATAACTAGAAAAAACTTGCGGAACGGTTACTCCATAACCAAAAAAAAGCTTCCGAACTGGACATTCCATAACCAAACAAAATGAGCTTTCCATAAGCAAAAAAAGTTTCAGCAATGAGATTCCAGAAATGGGGTTCCGAAAAGTATTATTGGACTTACAAAAAGCCCAATCCAAAAGAAACAAGTGCACTTCGGAACAGGCTTTCCAGAATGACTATTTTTGCTTCTAGAAAAGGTGTTCTGAAAAAAGGTTTTTTGGAATGGCCATTCTGAAAGAAACAAGTGCATTTCGGAATGGTTTTGCTTCATAAAAAGGTGTTCTGGAAAATCTTTTTCTTGAACGGCCATTCCAAAAGCAAAAAAAAGACATCGTTCTGGAAAGCTTGTTCGAGAAACATGTCTACAACATGAATGAGAAGCGTTGAAACATACTTGGCATGGAGAGTTGGAGGAGGAGAGAGACTTCTACGTTGAACCTTTGGTGTGGAGAGTTGGAAGAAGACTTGAGTCGGAGAAGAAGAGAAGAATTGGAAAGCAGGATCCGCTATGGGAAGAAGAGAAGAATGAACAAAAGGGTGCGTAGCTGCTGCGGGAGAAAGAAGAGGAAGAAGGAAAAGAAGATAGAAGGGGTAAGTTAGTTTTTTTTTAAAATAGAAGGTACAGGATGTGATTAAGGAGGTGTAGGATATAAAACCTTGTTCAGTGGTGAGTGCAGGGCTTTGGGCCATTTAGTCCAAATTGCTTGGAGTCAAGGCTTTAAGCATATGATTGTTGAATCCGATTCTCAAAATGTGATTAACCTTCTGCTTAAGGGGTGTCAAAAATTTCATTGCTTCAATCTTGTTCATGACATAAAGGACTTCTCATTGCTTCGAAGGGAGATGTTTTGCATTGGGCCTATATCTTACAAAAAGGGAACCAAATTGTTGATAGGGTGGCCAATTATGGTCTTCGGATATAGGATCAATTGAGTTCTTGATGTTGTTCCTTCTTTTATTTTTTTGATGTTGTGATTACTGATGTAAATTCTATCGTGTTTCCATGGGGTTTTAGTGCTTATTTTGGGGCTTAATCCATCATTCCAACAAAAATAATGTGGGAGAAAAAGAAGAGTATGCTATTTTTTTCTTGAAGAGACCCTCGACCCATTTTTTTTCTTATGTAATAATTTTTGTTAGTATTCTTTATTATAATTTCTTAAATAATTTAATTATTTAATTAAAATAATTAATATATTCTAGACTTCGTTTTAGCATACATACTTTATAATCTAAAAAGTAAATGTTAGTTGTATTTCATTGTACGATGGTTGACTTTTAAAAAATTATTTCAAATTTTTATTTATAATTAATAATTTTTAATTAATTAATAGTTAAATATGTAAAAAAAGTAAACTCAACTTTTTTAAGCGAGAAGTTGATTTTATTCCAAACTCAATTTTAAAACCTTTTATGTAGATTGAAATTTAGGTTTATATAATTTGTCAAATGTTTTCAACATTAATATTTTATTCAAAAATATATTCATGTTAAACTCAAATATATATTGTTTTTTGGGGTAGAAACTACACATATTTTATATAGGAGATAATTTATGTTCAAGTCAAGTAAGATTTTACAAAACTTTTTGTCTGAGTATTTAACTCAATTGTATCTCTCACTACAAATGAAAACCTTTTGTTAAATAGATTTTTCCCCCAAGTATAGATGTAATGGGACCTTGCACCACTTCACCAACTTTCGGGTTAGTTTGTATAATAGTTTGTTTTGCACTGTTTATATACTTTAGAGATTCATTTACGTAATTTTAACTTCTCCCTGTCACAACGACTCTTAAAAAGAAAGGTTTAGATGTTGACCCAGTGTGCCCGAGATGGGGGCTGGAGGAAGAAAACAATAAAGCATGCCTTGTTATCTTGCCCAGAAGCTCGGATGGTGTGGTTTGCATTAGGGCTATCCATTAGAATCCAGGATGAGGATACTCGTTGAATGATTGGCTGGATAGTTGGTGTCAGGTGACAAGGCAGAGGTGGCAAAGGAGATTTATAATATTATGTGGTCCATTTAGAATTCCAGGAATTTATGGGTGTGTGAGGGGAGACAGTTTGCATTAGAGGAAGTTCTTTCTAGAGCTCATAAAGAATAGTTTGAATGTGGGTGGAGGGGTAGGTCATGTAGTGCAAGACCATCAGGATGTTTTCATTGTCAGAGTTACGGGTATGGGTTTCATTGTCAAGAACATGGCGGGACAAGTAATGGTATCTGGGGTAAAATGTATGTAGGTGTGTCTCCCTGTTCATGAGGCTAAGGCTGTTTGTTTCCGATGGGCTCTCCGTATTGCCATTGACATGTTTACGATAGTCTGTTTTGAGACAGATTGCATAAGAGTTAAGCAGGAATGTGACAAGAGAATGTCTCGAGGAGAGAGTTATTTCCATGGCATTTTTGCAGAAAGTAAGCGTCTAGTTAGGGGTTTTCATTTTATGAATTATCACACGTAAACAGTAAGTGTAATGCTGCTGCGGATTGTTTATCCAAACTTGCCTTTTCTATGGATGAGCAATTCTGTGTGGAAGACTACCCACACCAAATTTTGCCTCTCATTGAGTCTGATGTATCTTCGTTTCCCCGTGTTGGGTAATAAAATATCAGATTCCATCTTCAAAAAAATAAAATAAGAACGACGGGCATTTCTCCTTATTTAATTAAATTGACCCATTATTTTCAAAAATATTATTCACAATTAAAATTTTAACTAATTTAAAATTATATTTACTAAGATACTGATAAACAAAATTACTAAGATCGATATAGTGATAAAAGATCAGGCTAGTTTATATAAAATTTCGTTGTCCTCATTATACATAAAAAAAAATTAGAATAATTTGATTAATTTAGAATTATGCTCACTAAGGTGGGCTTTCATTACCATGGTACTGGTCAAGTTTTTTCTTAACGAATTACGATTTTTTTTAATTAAAAAAACTGATCTTGGACTTGTGAACTTACCTTTTAATCTTTCCTTTTTTTTTCAATTTGTTCCTCCTATCTTGTTCAAGGTAATCGTCTCAGAATTCCTAAACTAGACAACCAGGCAAATAATTACTTTTCAAATTGACTTATCTTTGTTGTTTAGAACAAAAGCAAACATTAAAAAAAATTAAAATAAGATAAAGATTTCATGAATGTGACACCATAACTACAATGTGACACCAGGTTTTACTCAATCGCCTAGTCATGACTTTACCATTCCAATCATGACGGTTATCTTGTTTAAGATGAGAGAATCTTCTTTATTCCTTCAAATCAATTGATGATTCCCATTTTTGGTGGAGGGTCAAACTTAGAAGTTAGAATGTAACTTTCATGTTCTTCCTTTTCTCTTTAATGTTGGTGTTTAAACGAGCAAAGCCAACATTAATTTCGAATTTAGTGGCATTAATTTGCATGGACAAAAAATACGCTTAATTAGGAGACTCTACATGTGCATCACATGTCATTTGCTTCTTGTTGCTTCTAAATTATCACCAAATGAAACATTTTAACCTTGGATGCAAAAACTTTGCTCTAGAAAATTTTACAAGTCATAATTAGAGACAGAGGACCACAGAATCAAAAGCTTAGAACTATGCCATGTCAAAGATTGGGAATCACCTTTGGTAATGGTTGAGTTGTGTGAGAGTAATTCGATTGGCAAATTTTAGTTGCCACCGTTTGCCATTTTGGCCAGCATGAGAAAATACGAAATGCATAGTTTGTCGTTTTTGTCAGTATAAGAAAATATGAAATGTCATTCTCAGAATGTTTTACCCTTAACAGGATTCAGGAAATATGAGACTAAAAATATTGGATAAGGCCAGCTAGAGTTGAGGGAAGAATTTTTATTTTATTTTTCTTAGATGTCACAGAACCTTTGAAGCTGTCTTTTTTGAAAGAGAAGGCATTGATATTATTTGAAGCTGAACCGCTACCATATTAATCATTCTTTTATCCTTTTCCTAATGGGGAACATCATTGTATTATTAGTATCATCAAAATGAAGAGAGCATGTAAAATAGGAAGAAAGTCTTTTATCTGATAATATGCAATGCAAAAAGAACTGATAGGTGATAACTGGTTACTCATCATCATAGTCACAACAATTTAAAATGTTTTTGACAACAATTTCTGAAAAAACAATTAACCATAATTTCCTCAAATGCTGCACACTTGCACCCAAAAAATCTCTTGCCATTAGACATTGTTTTTCTTTATTGTCTCTGATTTGGATGAGAAGTGTATAGTGACCAAAACCTGCATCATTAGAAAACTATACCAAGAGTAAAGGATACACAGTAAGACTTTCACAACTATAATATGTTAAAGCTGCAAAGCATATCCTTTATTTTTTCAAGTTAGATGCTAGCAAAACAGCAAACTTTATGTAATTTGTTCATTCATTTTGGTTCAGATGCTTTTGTGGCTGTGAACCTAACAGTCCTTCATACTTAACTAATAAAACAAATAAAGTTAGAAAAGCAAAAGGGAAAGAGAAACATCCTGTAATGATATGAAAATGGGGCTTTGCAAAAATTGCAATCAACCACAGAATAAGCCTCTAATGAGTTGTTAGAAGGAGAAACAAAGTGGTCTAATAATGAGACTGATTTTTTTTAACCATGTTTGAAGGGTCCTACTACACTTTGATGACAAGCACGTTCATGTGGAGCAATTCAAGGCCCCTCCACAAAGGGGAAAAGAGAAACAAAAGAAATTCCAAGAACTAAGAAAATGATAATTGGAAAAAGTAAAAGAGAAAGCAAATCAGAAAAATGAGCTATGTCCCAGGCCAACATTTTGCAAAAAATTTGCTCAGCCCCAGCAGGTATTATTGTTGCTCTTTCTCTATTTTTCTATTCATTCCCCCTTATAATATAATTGATGTCTTTCTGTAACTACATTGCAAGACAACATGGGAAAGAGAGGAACGAGGTTACCGGGCTTCTGTCTCAACCGAATTAGGCCTCATGCTAGGGTGCGTTCGCCACCTGAACAAGCCAACAAGCATGACACCACCACAACAAGTGCCACCAAAATTGATCAGAAAACTGAGAATTCTTGCAATGCATGTGAGAAGTTTGACGATGGGGCGAAACCCGGGTCTGTCATTGCTAGGAAGATCATGATTGTGGTTGATTCTAGCCTTGAGGCCAAGGGTGCTGTACAATGGGCACTCACTCACACAATTCAGAACCAAGACACTATAATTCTTCTTCATGTCATGAAGCCTTCTAATAAACAAGGTGCAAGGTCTTATCATACCATTGTTTCGTTATTTCATTCAACTTTGACTTTTATGACTTATGAATGAAAGTGTAGTGATTGAGTATGGTAAATACAATGTGGCAGCCACTGATGAAGAATCCAACAAGGAAATAGCTCCAAGGGCTTATGAACTTGTTTCCTCCTTCAAGAACATGTGTCGTGTGAAAAGGCCTGAGGTGAGTTTAATTAGTTCCGTTTAGACTTTATGGTATATTCAACATTCTCTTGGCCCTATTAACACCTTGTTTCTAATGAAGCTCAAAATGTTACAATTAATCAAAAGTAGGTGACCCATGTAAATTTCTTGAATTTCATCTTTTGATTATCAATTCAGGTTGCACATTCATAATTCATTTGAATTATGATGTTGGAAAATCACTAATGCCAATAAGTGAGGAATGCATGTATATACTGCTAAGTACTAAGTGAACCCCATATCAAAGAAAGTACTTTACTTGATGCAAATGTGATTATTAAAGGTTGAAGTTAATACATGACTCTGATAGGTACAAATTGAGATTGCAGTAATAGAGGGAAAGGAAAAGGGTCCAAAAATAGTGGAGGAGGCAAAAAAACAAGGTGTGACACTCCTAGTTTTGGGGCAGAAGAAGAGGTCCACAACATGGAGTCTTCTGATGATGTGGGCAGGGCATAGAGTCACTGGTAGGGTGGTAGAGTACTGCATTCAGAATGCACATTGCATGGCAATTGCTGTGAGAAGAAAGAGCAAGAAGAGTGGAGGGTACATGATTACCACTAAGCGCCACAAAGATTTCTGGCTCTTGGCTTAATTAATCTAAAGAAGTCAATACTATGAATGTTGTCAGCTTCAACATTATACAAAGTATAAATCATCATGGATCATGTTTATTGTGTCTGTAATCCACAATGTTTGTACATAATAAAGTGTGCAGAGAATGAACGAAAAAAAATGGAATGGAATTATTAATGGAATGTGGCAAAGTGTCATTATGTGGGCCATTTTTCATAATGGCCACTAATTAGTGGTCTTAGGAACTTTAGGTTCCTAAAGAATGCTACAGGGCAGAATCAGAGCATGTGATGGATGAGTTACTTGAGATGGAAAAGTACTTAACGACAAAACATGAACATTTATTGTGGAGTAATACATTGAATTAATTTTTTTAATTACAATCATAGATCAATTTAGTTCATAATATTACAAAAGAGCAAACGTAGTACTAACATAATACTATCTATTGTCCTGAATATAATAAAACAGTAATTAATTTATCAAGATTAGTAAAATTTGTTAAATTAGCTTACTTTATTTAATGATGTTATAAATTTAATTTTTTTCATAAATACTCAAGGTAACTCAGAATTAAATAGTTTTAGTAGTGCTTAGATTCAATTACGCTACTTAAATTTAAGAGTTTTTTTTTTTTTTTTTACCAATAAGTGTAGCTTTAGTTGTTAATAGGTCGATGAATAAATCCACGTACATAAAAACTGATTCGGGTGTTTCATTAATAGATTTTATAATAAAATAATGTTATAAAAACATTTAACAACTAACACATTTTAAAATGATTTTATATTTCTTATCATTAGAAATGAACCAACAGTTAAATAATTTAGTACATAAAATCGAAACAATTGATCAATTATACACATTGCAAACTAAGACAATTTAGTCTGTAAATTTAACAATCATCATAAATTGATCTCTCAATTGGACAGCCATTAGTTGACTTGGTCTATGAACCAAATTGACCGACATATAATAGAATTAGAGGTTAATAAATCGACTGATATCAAAATCAAAGACCAAATGACTTTTCTTAATTTTTTTTTTTATAATGGATCAAATGACTTGTAGCTGTCAAAGTCGATGATTAAATTAACAAAGCATTTAACATCAAGGATTGAAATGATTCACAATTATTAATTTTTCAAATACAAAGATTTATTTTTCATATTTTAGACTAAAATAATCAGTATATATAATTTCAAGACTAATTTAATAATTTAGTCTGTAATAGTGTACGTGATTAAATTGGAGGCCAATTAACACCGTATAAAATTATTTTTATTTCTCAATTATTTTTTTTATCTATTTCATATACATGTAATTTAAAAATACGTTCTAAATTAAAGGAAACAATACAAATTGTCCCACTTTATTATAATTTTTATTCAAATATTTATTTTTTCCATTTTAAAGAAGGCCAAACTTTTGGTCTTAATCCCTGCCTGAAGTAGCACCCTTACCCCCAGGCAAACATGATACTCCAGTCCAAATTCGGTTGGGCCAAGATTGAATAGGCTAATAGGTAAAGAAGTACGGGATTCTGTTTTTACTTTCTTCTATCCCTCCCAACTTTTTTCACGTTGTTGTAATTTAAAATAAATACTTCTTTTCGGAAAAAATTTAATTCCAAAACTTATTATTTATATATTTGAAATTTAGTTTTCAAAATGTATTAAAATTTTAACATGTTCACAATCGATATTTAAGAATGTGCTAAAATTTTAATATTTCCAAAATCTAAATTTCAGATATCGTAAAATCTTAACACATTATGATAACCTTGGAAAGAAATTTCAAAACACTCCACTAACTCTTTGAACCACCTAGCTTATATCTCCAACATTTGAGGCTGTGTTTGGTCCAGTTTCTTTAAATTTATAAGTAACTTTTAAGTTAAAATTATAACAAATGGCTTAATAAATTAAGATAAAGCTGTTTGGATAATTTTTTTTCTTTTAAAAAGTATTTTTAGACAATAGTTTTAGGATATTTTTCATGACCCACCGAATGACACCCACGTCCACCATATCTGGCAGAGGAGTGAGTTTGAATCGTAATCCATTATAGAGTAGAGCAATAACTGATTCGAATTAAACTATTTATTCAATTATAAAATTCCTTAAATATATAGCAGTGTTTTATTTTTAACTTTGAGATAGCATCTTGCCAAATGAATTTGAATTACCTTTAATCTATCTGGTTCCAATTTTCTTGGATCAGTAAAATACTGCATGATATTATAAAACATAACTTAATTCGTATCAATAATAGCAAGTATAACAAATGAAATTAGTTTTGAAATAAACAATTATAATTTCTCAATTATTCTTGAAACCTCATAGTATTATCGTTGACATTCAATGCATCACATAATCGATGCACTCTATGATTCTGCTTTGCTTATTACACTAAATTCAACAAAATATTCAGAGATTCAAGTTAAACAAAAATTAGTGTACACAATAATAAATGTAATTTTTAAGACATGAATCATTGTTTAAATGACTTACTTTAACTGTAATCCATTTAACAGTAACCTTGGATTACTTCCTTGAATATCGTTGAATCCCTTCAAAGCATTGGTTAAGAGAAACATGCATGCATATTGTACAATTAAAATACTGATGTCTTACAATGATAAAGTAAATGTCTTATAAATTACAACTGACCTGATAATGATTCCTTTCAAGTAGTTGTCGGGCTTATTGTTCAAGGAATAGAACCAAACGACAACATTGTCCTTAGGACATATAATGACAAGTTGTCAATGTGTATTGCATTGGATAACATTAAGTTATTATAGTGCATACATTATTTAAATTGATTTGTTCAGTTTTACTTACCCATTCAAGTAAGCTCCTAGGTAGACATCTCTTTGTGAATTCACAGTGTCATATCCATGTCGCATAATTCTTCTTAATCTCATCACATAGAAGATGTTCTCATATATCATCTAGTACTTGTCGTCTCCCATTCAAACAGTTTATACAAGGACAAAAACATTTTTCATCCTCATCAAGTTGACTTCTTTCAGAGGAAAATTCCAAGAATTGTTCAATGACTTCCTCATACACAGGGCTCATGCGACTTGCATTCATCCAACTTCGATCAATCTAATTAATGACTCTGTGATACTCACAAAGTTATTCCATGCATGAAAACCTCACCTTTTTCATTAAAGGTGTAGCCATATCCGATTCAAGAAGACATTTTTATAGCAGATTCATATGTAAAAGTTAAGTCTTTTTTATATAAAAAAAAATTGATGAAATTTCGACAACATTTTGCATTGATCTCGAAGTACACGACATGAAAGCGGTAACATGAATTCCACCACAATCAACTATGCACTTAGAGAACAAAGTGAAATGAATTATACCAAGATTTCATCAAATTTAAGAAAAAAAAAGAGACTTAACCTATACATATGAATCTACTATAAAAAAATAACTTTTTCCAAACTGTCCAAATTGACAATTCAAGATTCAATACAACAATTAATCCAAACTGCCTGAAAGAATCATTGTATTGAATCTCAAACGGGAAACTAAGGTTCACTCAAAATGAACATAACTTTTATATAAAGCAATAGTCATTAATCACATAATACAAGTTATAAAAGCATTTGTAACAAATAAAAGGCCTACAAAGAGTATGAAAGACATTTGTACCTGTGATGATGGTCACTAACAATCTTCAACAATGAATGTCGTGATCACGATGCAAACAACAAAAGGAAAAGTGCCTACAAATCACATTGAACATTCAACATGTTATGTTCAAACCTTCAAGAAACTCATCAGGAATCACACAAAGAACTTTTTCATGAATGAAATAGGAACACAAGTATTAGAATACAAGGAAAAATAAAAATAAAAAAATTCACACAAAGAGTGGAGAAAAAAATGAAAATATTAGAATAGTAGTGATAAAAATGGGATATTTGTTGATGTGTCTCCAAATTTAAGTTTATTCCATTAACAAATACTTGTAATAACATTATGGCTTTTCGGTAGTTTAGTTATAAGATGGCTTTATGGTTGCCTAAAGAGACAATGCTATTAGTTTTATATATACCACTTTTTACATGAGATCCTCAAATGCCTCATGGGTACAACTTGACACCAAATTAGGCTTCCCTTAATATATGTGTGTACAAGATTCAAACTACTAGGCCACTTGTGTGTTTAAAACTGAATAAAGAGTCATAAACAATTAAAAAAATTGCTAGGATCAGAATGATAGAAAACATAACCTTTATCTTGTAACTACTTAATGCTGTAAATTAAGAATGCAATACACCTATATATGTTACACATACAAAATTTCATCCAATGTTAGTGCAAATTTAAAATCTTTATCATCCCTTTTACTGGTAGTTAAAAAACTAATCCAATTTCAAAAAATATTTATATACATGTTTAGCTTAAAAGAAGAAAAAGAAAATAACCTTTATTTGATTTGTAAGGAGAGATTTTTTTCCTGATATATCTTCATAGAATTTATAAGTTTAGGTAAAATAAAAATAATTTTAAAACAAAATTGAAACATGAAACGTGCCAACATACTGTGCATAGCTATATATATATATATATATATATATATATATATATATATTCTTTCATGTTCTCTTCAACACTTGATTATAATACTAATTATGTCAAATATGTACTTATGGCATAATGCTTATAAACATTAAGACAAGCTTTCACAATAGCACAAGTAAATTAAACATTCTACAAGCATATAAATAATAGAGAAAATGAAAACAGGAAGAAACAAGCATGTTAACAGAGTCAGTGAGGCCTACGTACAAAGACGTCGAAGAAGAATCTCTTCACAGGCAAAGCATCATCCACAAAGGATAAAACTAACATGAGTACAATACTACAATTGTTATAGTCTAAAACTTTCCTGACTATGTCATTGAATACTGATTTCTAATACTTATAGCGTTCATTAACTTTCAATCGCATTTGGGCGTTCTTTCTCTCGAGAGCCCTCCACCGATCACTACTCAAGTAATTTTATCTTGTTTTAAGGACCATTTAATTGATGATTTTTTTCTCTAAATTCAAATGTTATATGCAAGATACACATGAAACCTTATTCACACAACTAAAATTTATCCTTTAAAAAAACACAAGTATAATTTAACTTCCAAGTGCATAACCGCAAACCAAGCAAAAAAATAAAAAACAACAACGCTACCTCATGAACTGTTTACACATAACTTCAATTTTTCATCCAAATAAAAATCAACATAAACGAGGATCAATAAAAAATCAATTAGACAAAACTAAATCACAGTAACCACTTAAAATTGGAGAGCAACATTTAAAATTTGTATCAATTGAAAGAGAAGAGAGAAGAAATTGGTTTACTAGAAGGTGCTTATGAGCGGGAATGGGAACGATGTCAGAGTCTTTGACGGAAGATTGAACCTACGTGTTCACGGAAGTTCTTTTTCATGACTTGGAAATAATATAATTCACGAAGAAGTTAAAAAAAAGAGAAAAACATACCATAAGTTGTGGATGAGTGAGAGCAACAATGAGACCTCTCCTTTCGTGACCTTGTTGCCACTGCGAAGAGTTGTGACTGAGAGCGAGAGCGAGAGTGAAAGTAATAATGACGAGTGGAAGCGCCGCGAGGGTTTGAGTGACAGTGAGAAAAGGTTCGAGTGAGAGTGAGAAAAAGGTTCAGTGAGGGAGCTCGAGGGTTTTGGCGCCAGATCAATTATTATAAAAGATCCAACAATGTCGATTTTTTAAAAAACCAATGTAAACATAAGTACTAAGACCAAAGGCACCAACAATATAACATTTTTAGGGGATGTTTGAAGAGCTCATTTGAGTTTATCAAAATAACTTATAACTCCCATAAGTTCTTTCTAGCTTATCCCAGTGTTACTTATTTTTTAGCTTATTCCAATAAGTTTCATGGTCAAAACACATGGTAATAAGTCCTCATGTAATAAGAGGTTATTGAATAAGCATTTAAATTGTTTACCCAAAGACACCCTTAAGTGATTCTTATACTCTAAAAGTGATTGTAAGTCATAATTTGTTTTTCAACAGGGTGAATCAGAAACCTAGTCATCACGCATCAGATCTTTTTCATATGAAAGGAAAAATCAAAACAGAGCATAATGATCTTTTCCATATCACCAGGCAAGTTACCAAAGCCAACCAAACACAAAACTAGAAGCTAACGATCAAGGAACCCATATTTAGATGCTTATCTCATAAGAATATATAATCACTTCAAATTTCCAACCCTGCCCAAAAACCCTTGGGGCCTTTAAAAAATTAAAAGAGAAAGAAAAGTAAGAAATCTTATGTGGGTAAGAGTTTAAAATTTATTTGACTAAATACAAAGAATGCCAATTATCAACAGAGGATACACTTCCCTTTTTGGGTTCCAACAAATAGTGTTGTAAAGGACCAATTCCAAGCTCTGGTAGAGGATTGCACTTCTTGTCCAACAGCGTTGCTTTAGCTGGCATAACTAAAAAAAGTTAAGGAAAAGTGAAACATTCAAGAAATCTATAAATAAAATTAAAAAGTGATTAATATAACGAGGACACAAAACACCCATCATATGACTTCTTAAAAATGTGCAATTCACAAGACATCAATAAGACAATAGCTATGCACAAAATATCTAGTCTACTTTGGTATATTATGGCATATCAAAAACCATATTTAAGAGGGATTAGATTTTTCAAATAGAAGAGATAGAAAGAAGCCTCTTTAATTTATTTTTGAAAGCATTTCCTATCATGAATATAAAATCACCCCAAAATAAATGTGTCTTTCAACACAAACGGGGTTCATGACTTTACCGTAAGTACCATTTTTGTATAACGTATCAAAACTATCCTAGTATGACATGTTAGCGGATCTTCAACAAATATAAAATAGTGGGAACTTTAGTACTTGTTGTTTATATATCATAGAGAAAAGGATACACCCATATACAACAACAAAGTCCAAGCCAGAATATGACCACTGAGCATTGTGAATGGGCCCATCTTTCTTTGCCAATTTTTTCAAAAAAATAGAGTGTGATGGAGGTCCATTGCAAGCTAAAGACCTAGAAGGAAAGCTTGAAGAACTTCCTTTAGTGAGCTTCAAAGGACCAATGACAAGAGCTAGGACTCAAGCACTTCAAGACCACATCCAAGCTAACTTGGACAAGCATGAAGAAGCACATCAGCTTGGAAGAGACACAAAACAGTCTGTGGTAATCAATTACCAGATATTTGTAATTGATTACCAAGGCACTTTGTAAAATAGTTGTTGTCTGTGGTAATCGATTACTAGATAGCTGTTATAACGACTTCGTTTTTATTTTTATTATTTTAGATTAATACGTGATTCGTACTTAATTGTCTACTTTGTTACGAAAAATTTTCTATGAAATTTAAAGGCGTACAATATCATTCTAGTCGGTTTGCTACGTCGCACTAATTTTAGCATAATTCATAGTCAGAGTCATTTACTCATAGTAAATATAACAGTCCATAATACAGTCATCCATAATGGAATACAGACCATCAAAATAAAACGCAGGTCATCCAAAATAGCACAGAACTCCAAAATCAGCAACAGCAAGTGATATCATCCGGATAACA
>PYAF01004095.1:402814-430370 GCA_007407185.1 Glycine tomentella | reverse complement strand
CTGTTTTATTTTTTGTGTGTGATGAGAAACTGGATCAGCTGGGGCGTGATTTAGGACTCTGGTTATATGTTTATGCGTATCCATACATCATGTATCAAGAAAACGATCCTATGTTTCCGCTGAATTGCTTAATTGATATTTTTATACGCTAATCTGATATTATTAATGATAACACGTCGGAGGCCTACGGGGTGTTACAATTAAGACAGCAAGCTTCAAATTATCAAGATACACTATGTAATCTATTACTATATTTGGTAATCGATTAAATCAAGTAGCTTTATAAAACAGAATAAGCTATGTAATCGATTACAACATTTGGTAATCGATTAAGACAGGAAGACAATATTTTCAATTTAAGCCTGTGTAATCGATTACTACCTATTGGTAATCGATTCTTCCAGAGAGTCTTAAAACCATGTATAGTAATGTATAACTTTGTAATCGATTACTATCTATTGGTAATCGATTAAAGTGTTTCAAAAAAAGCAGTGTATGTGAAAACAAAGGTTAAATAATCGATTATTCTGATAGGTAATCGATTACTTTGTTCTTGAACCCTTTTCCAGAATGAACTAAGAACAATTTAATCGATTATATCTTTAATGTAATCGATTACAACAGTATAAAAACAATTTTTCCAAAAACCTTTAAGTCAAAATAAAACCTTAGTAAAGTATTAAAAGCTTTGTTTGATTTTCATAAAAACCACTTTGTTAAATAAATGAATGAATGATTGAATGTATGAATGCATGGATCAATCAAATTGCTTTCCTTTTACATAAAATTCCAAGTCTTCAAGCATGTTGAAAGCCCAAAACTCTTCTTGTATCAAAGACTTCCAAACATCATGAAGCTCCCCCTGTGTCCAACAGATTGGTTTAAGAATTTTAAGCATCTCTGAAGAGGGAAAGAGATTGCTTTCAATTTTTAACTATCCATGGTCAGTGCATTGATGAGATCATGTTTCATGGGAATAGAATGGTGGCAGTAAGTACCTGTGGTTTTTCTGAGGATAAAAATGCGGGTACTAGGGGGCATGTCACTCGGTTTGGAACTCCCTTGTGACTTTGGTTGATCACTATAGGGGGAGTGTCTTGTAAACAACAGGGTGACCTCAACGAGCCACTGCGTCATTTTTCTAAGTGAGAGTGTCATGTGGGCACGCTTAGGATATTTTCTAATGAATGGTACCACAATACATTTGAGAGTTGAGTCAGGTGCATATATCAGTCTGAGCATAATTGATTTGAATTGTGGAAAAAGTTGATGACTAGTTTGTTGAGTGTATGTTGAATTGATTGATCACTGAGAGTGATTGTGGTTATTATTATTGTTTCCTTGTGAATCATTGTCATTTGGTGTTTGTTTATATTGTATAATAAATCCACCTTGCAATTATATACTGTGTGGTTGGTACCTGTGATGATCATAAACCTTCGTTCAGGGAGCAGATGAGCAGAAGTAGATGATTTTGGAGGGAAATCCTTTTGTTGGACCACCAATCTGACGTGATAATGTTGGAATTTGTTTTGGGAGAGAGTTATGTTTTGTTATCAACTCTTTCTTAGTTGGTTCCATATTTCTCTTTAATCAGGCATGTAATCTTAAGCTTATATATATATATATATATATATGTAAAAACTGAATCATGTTTTGACATATGACTAATATGTAATGGTTTAATATATATATATATATATGTGTGTGTGTGTGTGTGTGTGTGTGTGTGTATGTATTTGTTTACATGTTTGTGCGTTTTTATGAGTGTATTATCACGAGAAATTTACCTGCATTTTCATAATCAAACGAATAGAGTTTTTATTTAAAATTTGAAAATTTTACATTTATAATAGTGATATTGTAGCGACAAGACGGGTCGTTACACTTCTTTCTTTTCAATCCTATATGATCTACTAATTTTCTATTTTATGATAGAGACCGTCTATAAAATTCTAGGAGAAGAGAATTGTTTATCCTTATATAATACAAGAGTATATGACTTAAGATTGGGTCACATGAGATATATTTTCAATAGATTTGGCTAATCAAATCTTTCTTTATCTTTTTTCTACTCCATTGTCTAGATTTATCTAATTATTAACATTATCTAATATTTTATTTTCTTTCAAGGTATATTAAGATAAAACATTATAAGATTTAAATCATTCTCAATAATTACAAATTCAAATATAACAAACATCTTGTCCAAACTAGATATACAATTTATTACTTTAATAATTATCTTTACAATAGTAACAATCTTTTAACCTTTTTAATTAGGATATGCAGCTATCACGCTTTCTTTTATAATTATAAAATAATCTCTACAATCCTATATCAATCCCCTAATTTTTTTTATTGACAAAATAATTATCTAATCCAATCAATTTTAAATAAAGTAATTAAAAAAATATTTTTAATCAATTATTTCAAGGATATTTAATATATCATAATACAAGCATTCCAAATATATATATTCCTAACCCGAAGTGCTCCCTTGTGTATTCATAAAAAATAACAATTTTTTCTTTGAATCATAGCAATTGATATCCTTTCAAAACAAGTTTTTTCTTCATTTGATTGAGAGTGAATCCTTTTGATTTCTTGTTCAATTTATGTATTATTTTTTCTAAATTAAACAAGGCAAGGACTAACTCCCAAACTGCAAGTAAAAAAAATGATAATGGAATATAGATTTATCTATAAGCATTATGACTTGTAATAGAACTTATGCTTGATAGAAAGGTTATTATCATATAGAGTTGATGAATGGGGTGAAGTTGAGTTCATTAAATAAAGACGAAAAATGACAACAAAAAAAAACATGCATTACCCTTCTAATCTATAGTATTTTTGCCCTGGTGTATATCTTTTACATTTAAGAAAAGTCTCAAATCTTGCTTTATTAATTGGTGTATCTCTTTCACATTTTGATATCATATATATATATATATATCATAATCATTTTAATTCAAATAAATTCTTATACTAATTATTTTTAAACTAAAATAATAAAAATTATTATATTAAAATTTTAGGATGACCAATAGGCTCCTTGTGACCCTCTATTTGGTTGTAACCGAGTTGACAAATTTAAGGTTGCGGGTCTAGCATTTGTGTGCCGAGTTTGAGCTTCTTCCCCTTGCAAATCCTTCATCTATTGTGTTAATTACACCTCGAAGCTGAGTTTCAGGTGAGGTATTCTCATCTTGATGTTGTGCTTTTGTCGTCTCGTGATGGTTGTGTTCTCGACTTTCATCTTGCTCTCTTTCATGGTCTTAATCATGTGATGGGTCTTTGATGAACTTCTGCAGATGTCCCTTTTGGATCAATTTTTCTATTTTGTCCTTAAGGGTAGTACAATCTTTAGTGTTGTGACCAATGACTTGATGGTATCGACAATACTTGGATTTGTCTGCTTTTGGTGGAGGTCAATTCTTAGCCAAAAACTAGATCAACTTTGTACCACAGGCTTCCTCCAGTACTCATCCCTAACTCTCCATCAGTGAAGTGTAATGGCTGAACTTTGACCGAGGCGGTCTATAAGCTCTAGAAATTTCTACAACCACTCTTGATCTTCACCTCCCACTCTGCTGGCTTCCTTAAGGGTTCTCCACACATTTTTTCTTTAAACTTTGTCATCTCTTCCATCTAGATGAATTTGGCAGCCTTGCCCTCAACTCATCCTATGTTGCAACTGATTTCTTGCATTGGTTGTCCGAGAAAGGACTAGACTTCAATGCCATAATATTGAAGTGAGTGTGACCTAAAGGCTTAAGTTTCTAATCCAAACTAATTTTGACAAGAATCTTTCCATGAATTCTTGCCTAATGTTGGCAAGTGCCACAATTGTCAAATGTTGTGGTCTGTTCATCGCGTATTGGGTTGCACAACGCACGATAAGCGTCATGAATGAGTCAATGGAGTTTATCGAGAATTGAGTATATCAATGTAGTGTTGCACCTTTCAATGTTGTGTAGAAAACTCGACACATGATTGCATCGTTATTCATGAACAGATTCATCTATGTGACAAATACATCCACGTGTTCATCCAGGTCTGAGAGTCCATCATAATGATCAATGGACAATGTCTACCATCTAGGTGGGAGTTGTGCCTCCATAATCCCGTTAATGAAGGCATGAAGCCAAGTTTTAGTGTTTGCTACTCTTTCAACTGGTTGTGTGATAGAGAGAGTCCTTTTGCGCCATGTCCTAGTTGGATAGGTCTATTGGGTTGCAACTGTTGCAATCGAGTTTGCATTATAGTCCTTTTGAAGCTTTAGATAGTGCTTTTTAAGAGTGGTGTTCTCTTTTCGAATGTTCTCCATCTCCTGGGCATTTCTTTGCTTCAAGGAATTCATCTCTCTTTACAGAGCGATGATCATCAAGCTCTCGACGCAAGGGACTCACCACGTTTGTTGGGTTCCCCTTTTCAGAGGCACCCACCACAAGCATCTCCTTCATAATGGATTCCTACTTACATGGTCGCTTTCCTTGATTGATGAAGTTGATGTCATTGTCGTTCGTTGCTATTGGTTATGTAGTGGTTGAAGGGAAAGTTTTCCTTCAGGCCCACAGTGGGAGTCATATGTTCTTACCAAATTTGGCAGAACCTCCTCACGGTGTTGCTCCTCCGTGAGCTCTTCCATGAACGGTGGTTGGGTGTACCTACGAAGACATTTCGATGCTCAAGTTAACGGCATAAAGGCATATAAGTATCAAAATATAGGTTGGAATGAAGTTAGTTTACCAGAAGCTTGAAGATACTCTTTTATAGAGGTGAAATTGGATGATAAGATCTCCATTTCTCTCATAATAGATAACTTCTAGTATTTGGGGATATATTTATCTTTCTAGTAGAAGATAAAGTTTTTCCTGTTACCTCAATTAGATTTGTCAGATTCTGTGCAATCCAAGTAGACTACTCGGTCAACCACCGCATATGAAGGTTTACCAAATCTGAGAAGTACAATGCCTAAACCTGAAATCTTTGTTGCGTTCTTTGGGCTAAGGTCCAATCTTGTAACATTGATTTTGCTCTGGCCAAAACTGCATCAAGGGATTCCTCCATTGATTCCCATAATTAACTTGACATTCCTCCTCTCCACAGAAGCATACATATTTGCATTATTAGAGTTCAAGTATTTTAAACTTTAAAAACTAATTCTTAAAATGATTTGACCTCATCTAAGTGAGGAGCAATACAAGACCACAAACAAGACTTTTCATCTCATACCAACATGCTTCTAAGGCACAAGAAGAAATAATGAAAGGAATTTTCCAAATTTTGTTCACAAAATAAACAAATGGAGAGACAATGAATAGCTTAAGGCTTTATTTATATAAGAAAGTAAATTAAATTAAATTAATTTTTATTAGTTAAAATTATTTTTTGTATTTAAAGTATTGATGGTAAAATTTACATATGGACTGCAACACCCTTGTTTTTAACGAAATGGTTTTCTGGTGTGTTTGCCATATTGATGATAACACTCTTATTTTTTCATATTTGAATTGTTTATCTAATATTCAATATATTATTCTAAAAAATCAATAAGAATCTCAAAATTATAATGGGTAAAATATGTTTTTAGTCCTCTAGAATTTTCATTTATTTATTTTAACATCAAGGACTAAATTATATCTACCAGAAAAAAATCAACAACAACCAAACACAATCAAAACAATAAGAAATATAACAGGAAAAAAGAATTTAAATTATTTTCAATTTCATTTTAAGGATCAAAATGAAAGGATAAATATCAAAAATATAAATTAAAAAAAGAAAAAGTAAGTAATATGTTTTCTAATTTGAAACAGAAAAAAAAAAAAAGAATAAGGGTTTACGAAGAAATGGAGCAGGGTTGCACGCCTCAGACCGACCGCTGCGTCATGCGGTTGTTAACCCATGCCACCACCTCAACGTCACACTTCCATACTCTTCCTTCACGAAGTCACATCGTCGGAGAGAACCTACAATAACAATGTCACACTCCCCCTGAACCTTGCTTTTCTTTTCTTTCTTGTTTGTTTCTTAATTATTTTTTTTGATATCAAGAATCAATGTTTGTGGTTTTTGCAACTTGATTTGTTAATTTGGGGGAATTTTGTCTGTAATTCCATTGAAGGTGATTGATTAGGCAAGAATTTATTTCGATTATCAAGATTCAGAATGGAAAAAAGTGATATGAAATTAAGAAAGGGTACTAGGTTGTGCAAATGAAGGGTTTTACTTTTACCATTGCCGAATTTTCTTGCGATATGCAATTGGATCTTTTAGTGCATATTGACGGATGCTAAACCCCTTTGTGCAAATTGGTAGATATTAGAATGGTAAATGGAAACTCGAGGAGTTAGTTTCATGGAATTGGTAGACATTGGTGATTTCAAGAATGCATTAGAAAAAATAAAGCCGCCAAAAAATATTTTATAATATTAAAAATAAATTATCACGTCATCATTTAATGGAAAAATTTGATGACTAGGAGCAAAAACCAAACCAAAAAATAGGTGAAGGACCAAGACTGGTCAACTATTAGTTAAGGACTAATAGTTGACGGACTAAAAACATATTTTACCCAACTATGATACCAAAAATTACATTCATATTAATGAGTACTATCTTGTTTAGATTTTTAATAATTTATTGGACTAGAGCCCGGGAAATGATAAAATGACAATTTTGTTCTTAGAAAGTTAAATAGTAGGATAAAATAGTAAAAATAGCTAGAGAGATTTAAAATTCATTTTTAAGTCATAAATATGCTTATAATAATTAATAATAATTTTGAAACTTTTTTTCAAATTAATTGGTATAATATTTATAACATAACCAAAATATCCTTAATTGAATATAAAGGCTAACAAGAGGATTTTGGCCTTAAAATATTTTGGAAAATTTATAATAATTCTATTTTAATTAGGTAAAATTTATTTCCAAATAAAAATGGTGAAAACCCATATAATACTAAGCAAAAACTTAATTTATTAAGTAATTAGTTAGCTTTTTAAGTAAAATAATTATTACAAACAATATATAAGTGAGAAAACTATGCAAATTACTATGGCGACTTACTAAATTTACCCTTGGACTTGGTCTACTTATATTATCCCAAACCCACTCTAAAAGCATAATCCACCTCTCCCTTTCTTTACTTTTTCTTCACCGTTTTCTCCTTAAATACCATTTTCTAAAGTATTTTTATGCCAATATTAGTAGTTTTAGTGTTTTTAGCTTAGAAACCCCACCAACCATGTTTCACCACCTCTTTGTCAAAGGTTTTGACTAAGGTATAAGGGAAGGAGGGAGGGGGGTTAGCTTCTAAATCTTTGTTATGGGTTTGTAAGAGAATTTTCCCCCTGAAATCCATTTTTCTTTTTATGTGTGTGTGCATACCTCTACTTTAGGGTTGTGACCCTAGGCTGAAATATATCTCGTTATTGATGTTGATTTGTACCATGATGATGTTATAGAGGTATATGTACTCCCAATGGCTTCCCAATTAGTACAAGATTGATGTAAGAATATGGATCCATAAGTATTGTAAAAGTTTGTGGTCTAGTCATGATAACTTAGGTCAAGCTTGTATTTGATTGATTGATACTTGTGTGTTTTAAGCTATAAGTGAGACCTATTAACCTATAGAGATAATGAATAATGCTATATGAATCCTCGCTTCTTTATTCTTTTATTTTGTATGTATAAATGTGTATGGTACAACATTGGATCTAGAAGTAGAAAAGAGAAGAAATCTATTTTTGTTAAATATACAAATTAAGGATGGAAATGACACAAAGGGAAACACTTCTAAGACATTCATTAACTACTTATTATAGACATATTTGAGATTTACAATAGGTAAGTAAAATATATTCTAAAATATGTTTTTCATCCTCATAAAATTGAAAAGTTCAATTTTAGTCCCTGTGAAATTTATTGTTTGTTTTTAGTCCTCCTAAAATTGAAAGATATTACTTTTTGGCATGGAATTAGGTTTGGTTGATTTCCATACCTACATGGCAAAGCTAACCACAAGGCACTAACGTGTCATTTGACTCCCTTCTTCCTCTTCCCCTTTCCTTCTTTCTCTATCAAGACATCTTCTTCCCCTGCCACAAACCTAAACGTAGTCTAGGTTTTGGTTGTAAGTATCTCGAATCCATTTTGTGTGACATCAATTACGCCCACATCGATATCTTCTTCCACAATGTCAAGGATGAGTCTGTCTTGGTACATCAGATTCCTTAATGAGAGACGTCTTTAAATCAAATTCACACAAGTCCTTCAAGAAAACCCTAAATTTGAAAGGGAAAACCATAGAATGGGTGCAATTCGTAGATCTCCTCCTCTAATCTGCCATCGGAGAAGAAATGAGGGTTTTTTTGAATTGAAATGTATCTGGATTTTATGCACCATTGGGTTTGATGGGTTTAGCACTTACAAGGTTTATAAAGGCCTTTCGTGGCTTGTAAGAGAAAGAGGCTTTTGAAGCTTCAAAGTGTCATAGCATAAGGTGTTTCTGAAACCATAGATACCATTAGAATTGTCACTCGTGATGTTGGCCATGGGAGTATGGTGTCATTATAAATCTGACCAGAAAACCCAACATTCATCAACCAACAATACCAATTACTTGTGTTGAGTGTTATTTGTGATTAAACCCATTCTTGAATTGGATTCTTACTATAAATACATCACTCAATATTTGTGATTGATTTGATATTTTTGAATTGGCCAAGGGTACATGCGGAGGCCTTCTGAATTGAGCAATAGGGTGTGTGGGGGTTTTTTTTTTGGGATTGAAATTAAATTCAAACTAGGGGAAGAATCTATATGTGTTGTTTGAAAGCAAATCAAGTTACATGCATGAGCCATATGGTAAACTTTAATTTCTTTATTTACTTTGCTTTGTGTTCAATTGATGCTTCTGAATGGAATTGCTTTGAAACAACACACACAAATTCTTCCCCTAGTATGAATTTAATTTCAATTAAAAAAAACCCTCACACACCCTATTGCTCAATTCAAAAGGACATGCACATGTACCCCTAGCCAATACAAAAATATGAAATCAATAACAAATATTGAATGATGTATTTACAATAAGCATCCAATTCAAGAATGGGTTTAATCAAGAATAATAACACCCAACACAAGAAATTAGTATTGTTGGTTGATGAATGTTGGGTTTTTTAGTCAGATTTATAATCGCACATACTCCCACAGTCAACAACACGAGTGACGATTCAAATGGTATCTATGGATTCAGAAATGGCTTCCGCTATGACACTCTTAAGCTTCAAAAGCCTCTTTCTCTTAACTACAAAATACACTTTATAGACCTTGTAAGTGCTAAACCTATCAAACCCAATGGCGCATAAAATCAAGATATGTTTCAATCCACAAAAAAAAAAAAAAAACTCACTTCTCTCAAGACATATTAGAAAAGGAGATATGTGAATTTTAATCTATGGTTTCGCCCTTTGGAATTTAGGTTTTCTTGAAGGAGTTGTGTTAATTTGATTTCAAGACGTTTCTCTTTAAGGAAATTGTGTCAGAGACGAACTCATCCTTGACATCGTGGAAGGAGATATCGTCGTGGGCATGATCGATGTTGAACGAAATGGTTTCGAGGTACTTACAACCCAAACCAAGACTACTTTTGGGTTCGTGACAGGCAAGGAAGAGGTCCTGAGTTAGCTTTGCCACATAGGTATGGGAAACAACCAAACCTATTTCCAAGTGTAAAAATAATATATTTCAATTTTAGGAGGACTAAAAATGTACAATAAATTCCGCACGGACTAAAATTATCTGAACTTTTCCAATTTTATGAAGACGAAAAACATATTTGAGCCTTTTGTATTTGGACTTTTGTTGGGTCTTGTGAGAGAAAGCTCTCTAGGTTCTTATATTTGAATTTGTTAATTTAAGGTGATGAATTATATACTCAAATTATTAATTCTTTAAAGAATTATGACGTTGTTCTATATTTTTTACTTTAATTATTTTTATTTTTTAATTTCTATATTTTTCTTGAAAAATTACCTAAAGAAATTCAAGTGCAAGATGCTGAAATTTGATCCATATTGAAGATTTTATTATTTACTAGGGATTAAAAGTATATTTAAGTCTTTTAAAAATATAGAAATATGATAAATGATGGTTAAGAAAATATCATAACAATAAAAAATTACATTCAAAAATAAGAATTCGATTTTGTAGTATAAATAATTAATAGATTCAAAATTTTAAACATGTAGTTTATTTAATTCCAAAATTTAAACTAATTCGTTTTCAAATTATCATTTAATATAGTCCAATTATATATCATCAGTTAATGATATAAAAGATCTCAATAGAAAGAAAAAAAGAATCTAAACTGACTTTGAGCTTGTTGAACTTGTGTAGCTAACCAAAATGTTAGTTAGTGAAAAGTGAAAACTTGCTAATTGATCAACTTCTTCCACAAGTTCCACGAAGTTAGTTAATACACCAATCATCAGAATCGTGCTTATCAATCAACAGAAATAATATACATTCAAGGAAAGTGATATATATCCAACATTACAGGAGACATAAACCAAACCTATTGACCACAAGGGACACGGTACAAACAGAAAGATAGTTGGTAACTTTGGAGGTGTTTGGAACAAGTACAACTTTAGGAATGTTAGTTGAAAGGATGCTTCTTATGATCACCATGCCATAACTAGATCAATAAATTTGGCCAGATCGAGGCCCTGATCACAATAAATATGAAAGCCATCAAGAATCAGATTTAAAGCACTCCCAAGTGAATGGAGGTAGGACTAGCTTAATTAAAAGAGTATCCATAAATCTACCACTCGCATATTGTCATTTAACACCTCCGGTCTCTATTTCTTATTAAGATAAATGTCATTATTAACACATTAGTATTCTTTTGAACATGTTTTTTTATTTGTTGAAATTAATTAATTAAAAATTATAAAATTTTATAAATTTCACTTCTTATTTAATAAATTATACTCTTGATTTTATAGCTTCTAATAAATTTTAATTAATGGTAAAAAAATATATTAAAAGGAAAAATTAATTACTACATTATTTGGAACCACCATAATTTTAACTAATTCCTACATGAAATATAGTTGAATATTATTTTTTTTGTAAATTAAAAACTTGATCATGTGTAGTAATAGTCTAATTATAAGGAACAATCTATAGTGCCTTTTGGTTTTACATATATCTAACTTTCCGTTGCAAGAATATGTATGCGAGAAGTTACTTGTACTCCTACACGTGTTTAGGGCCCTATGAACCACCTTAATTATATGGAATACACTGACTACAACCTTGAATATTTTATTTATTTATAATTTTTATTGACTTCGATATTTTTCCTTTTTACTGTTATATATACGGTTGGAAAGTAAATTTTTGTTCTTTTTCCATCCTGAGAGTGAGTTTTAAAACAAACTGAACATTTCCAATTATTATAGATGCCACATCCACTTTATATCATCAAGAAAGCTGGCCATAGTCTATCTATTTGCAGGCCTGGAAACTAGGTATTATATCTTCGTATACATCTCTATCACAACTAACAATTTTCGTAATAATTAATGTGTGACCAAGACATTCCTATGCAAATTAATGTATAAGAAATTTTAATTATTTTAATATATAGTCCCAGTAGATTCTTTATGATAGGAAATACAAAGATTAATAAGGAAGATATTAAGTTTCAAAGTATTTTCAGCCATGTGAGCCACACATGAATGGTATAACTAATTAGAGCTCACATGCTTGGTCGAATACGGTTGCTAAATTGGACCATATAATCTTCGATTAACACCATATACCTCTAATCCACTCTACGTGTCAAAATCGAACCACAAATACATGATAGTATTGTTCAAAAATATATCCAAAATTTAGGGTGATCCACACCAATTGAAAAAAGGTTCCTCTATGAAATTCATTAGTTCTTCCCCATGTGCTCCGTTTAGGTGTACGTGGGAACATTAAGGGTCAACTTTTAATAGTATGTATGTTACTCATGCACTTTTTTATTTTTTGCATCACATGTTCCTTACGTAGAGAAAACAAGTTAATTCTTGTCGGTGTTATCAGTCACTGTGTTATATTAAATTCTTTTTATGTGTGATTAAAACTATATACTGTAGAAATTACTTATATTGACATAAATAAATTGTAATAAATGGACATCCCAAGATTATAAAAAAAATATAGCGCAAAACATTCTTGGACAGTTGATGCAAGATCAGTGTGTTGTAAAGAATTCGACAAAAAAAAAAAAAGTAATATAAATTGTATAGAATAAGATCAATTAAAAAAAGAGGATTGAAATAATCAAATTTAAACTGGTGAAAAACAACAACATTAACAGAGATATATTTAATAAGAATGGGGTCGAAGTTTAAATAACTGGAGACAGATTATTTTTTAAGCATAGATTATTTCTTTTAGAAAACAGTGCAATATAGATTGAGGAACAACTTATGGATTAGTTTACCAGTAACATTGTAATCAATATTAGATCCTTTGGTTGTTTAAGGTTTTTTAGGAAACCTTTGGTTTAAGGTTTAGTAATCGATAACATATAGTAATCCCTCTTGCAGCATGGTCTTGTGGGTAATTATCAATCTTTTCTCATGATAGTAACCAATCTTTGTTTACACTTCATTGCATTCAAGAAAGAGGTTTAATTTCTAATAATAACAATAATTTGACAATTATACAAAAATATGGTTATTAATAGAAAAAAAAAACAATAATTGTAGGCATCGTAATCTATGCTCTTTTGTATAAGAAAAGATTGAGTCTCAGAGTAGTGATTTAAAGAAAACCTAACTCTTATATACCCATTTCAAAACTCTTGAGACACCATTAGCAGATCCTTTTGCTTCTCAAACAAGTACAACTATCTCTTTAGTACTTGTCACAACTTTTCCATCCAATCTTCATTATTGGCATTGAGTTCTTCTTCTTTCTATGAAAAACAAAAGGTGTATGAAATGAGTAACTCATCTCCTCTAAAATCATAAGCAAACGATCTTACGGTCACAAACATACATACTAACCACTACGATGTGGTCCTCTCACAGTCTCACTCGCAATCTTATTCACGTTTCAAACAGATTCTTAACTCAATGGTCTTATATAATTTAAGTTGGATGACAATTGGGAGTGCACCCCTTGTCACGGTACAATGACAAGACTCTCACCAACACGATTATGACTCGCATTTGTCAGGGTTGTTAAGTTGGCACTGTGGAAGCGTGACCACAACAAACTTGATGCCACACCCCTAAGAAACAGCAAGTCAGCAATCCATCCCTCAAGTCTCACTCTATGTGGTCATCCAATCTCTGAGGACTGACTCCTCAACAACTTTCCTACTAGGATTGTCTTTATTCACCTACGTGGGATTCTTCAATTAGGGTACTTGATGGTGGTTGGAGAGAAAAACATGAGCTCAGGGTCTCACCCTTGATTCCTAAACACAAAGATCGAAAATCACCACACTAGTTTATTATTTCAACCCTACCTCTCATCATTCACACTTAATACAAATATAACTTCCCACATGACTACTTTCATTCTTACTTCTCCAACTGGTGTCCACAATTTGCCTTGTGTTCCTCACGATGTATGTCGTCTCAATGTGCGATGTCACAAATATAATGTATCTACCACGATTCTCACACCGTTATGGAAAGAGGACTTCTCTTTTTTCCCCTCCAACCAAGACATTATACCATTCTTAACTTTTTCCTTTTTATTAAGTTTTATATACAAGAGTGTGAACCTTTATTAATACTAGGGTTGAATCCTAGTCACTACAAATGCACACATGCACTAAGTTCATTTGTCCCTCCCCTTCCTTAAGGATTTCATAATCTTTAGTCACACAAATAATTTTCAAAGTCATCATACAAGCACACACCAATCAAGGTTTCCAGCACACAATTTTCCCAAGGATCACAAGTCTTCCTGATCTTCAATTCAATAATGTCAATTAAGGTTCAAGAAATTCATACTTAAATCAATTCAACTCTTAATTCATAGATATTATTCTCCTAACCTAACATTAAAACCTATTTAGGCATCTCATAGTTCTCATACACTAAGAAAATTCAAATTGAAATTCTTTTGGAAGTCATTCATACACATTCTACAGAGTTCCATGCTTAAGCCTGGCTCACCCTCTGCTTAAGCCTGAAATCCAATATCTAAACTTCCTTTGTAGGTCATCTCATTTAAGCCCAGTTCAGCCTACGCTTAAGCTTGTCTCGACCAATGCTTAAGCATCGCTCTCACTTAAGCTTGGTTCCAACCACGCTTAAGCTTGAAAACCAGCAACCCATTTTTCCTTGTAGGTCATTTCTCTTAAGCGAGAGTAGCTCTTTGCTTAAGCACCATGACTTCACATAACTTCGAAAAAGGAGTTTTTCACTTTCAATGACTTTCAAACCAACCCAAATAGGATCCCAAACATCTCAAGCATGTTTCCCCACACCAAATACCCAAAACAACAACAGTTTACAAGTTCTAAAAACCTTGGCACAAAATCTACATGAAAAGGACCCAAAGTGTTGGTTTATGGAGAGCTAACTTCCTATGCTCCTACAACACTTCTAATGGAGATTACTGCATAACCAAACAAGAATTGCAAGAGAAGAATGTATCAACTCCTTCATACCTCAATGTGAAGCACCAAGCAGTCCAAGCAATAACTCTTCTTCTCTCTTTCTCCAAAGTTCATCCAAGGCTCAAAATCGAAAATGACAATAGCAAGGCACAAACTGGAGTGCACTTGGAGTGTTTAGGAAGTCTAGGACAGCTCTGGGTTCAATGGTCCCCAATGTCCATTGGGTCCTAAGCTCCGTTATGTCACCAAAGAATTGATTGAAGGAAAAAGTTGATGGAGGGAGAGAGAAAGTGCATTTGGTTGTGGAGCTCTAGCCATTGTTGGGTAGTTTCCCTTTTGAAAATGTTGTTATGAATGATTAAGATAGGATTAGGCATAAAAGGAAACTTTGCTTTTACCAAAATAAGTAAAACTCTACCTAATTAATCTAGACAATGGTACTAATTACATAGATAATAGAGTGATCCAAATTAATTATGCTTAGAGTAAATCCACACCATGTGAATTTACATTGTCTAATCTTCTACATTGTAATTTTACACGTGCATAAATCATGTTCTAAAGGAATTCTAATTTCTACTAAACTTATCACATAAAATAGCATGTATATAATTGAAATTTTAAATTGACTACTTGAATTAAACTTTCATTGTAATTAATTTTCAATATTATTTATATTTCTATAGATCACACAACACATAACTTTCTATAATATGAGTTTTAATTTTCTGGGTGTTACATGTGTGCCTATGGCAACTGAGACAATAAAGGATTGTGGTGGACTAGTGTTTCTTAACCTTTTAACATGCTTAAAATCTTTAATTTCTTTATTTTGGGTCTTTCCTATGCATGAAATCAAACAAATAATGCTAAAATATATTTTTCGTTCTCATAAATATGAAAATATTCTAAATTTGTTCCTATAAAATTTTGAGTACTTTTTTCATGCTCACAAATTTAAAACCTGATACTTTTTGGCTCGACATAGGTTTGGATAAATCCAAACTTACGATGATAATTTTTTACATCGTTTATGCATATAATCAATGTAAAGGTGACATTTTTTACATTGGTTATGCATATAACCATTGCAAAAAAGGAATACACGTATGTGGACCAAAACATAACAGGTTTCAATTTTGTAGGGATGAAACAGGTACTAAAAATTTTCCTAGGACAAATTTTGAACATTTTCATATTATGAGGACAAAATATATATTTTAGCCAACAAATTAAAATGGCTACCAGCTGATTTAATGTCTAAATTTATCACTTTAATTTATCTTTAGTTTCGTTTGGCAAAATTATCAATTAGAAATTACCGAAATAAATTTTATATCTTCTAATAATACCTTTCTCATATTATGTTTGATACGTTATTTCACTTAGCTCTTAACTTTTTTATTAGCCAAAAACTTGTTTTGTCAATAATGTTTGATAAACAACTTTTTTTAAGTAGTTTTTAATGTTTATTGAAATGCTACTTTAAGTCAAAAATTTTAAAATGTTAATTTCTAACTTTTTATCTTTATTTTCCTTTTGTCCTTAAAGTATTTATTAAATTTCCTTTTTACTCTATTCTATAGTAGGTAATATTTTATTATATTTTTTCTCTTCTTAAGCTCACTAACTAGTAAGGTAGAGTTTTAATATTTTTACCTTTTTCCTTACATAAGATAGGATTTTCTTATTTTTTTACATTTTTATTACATAAGATATTCATAATGATAGACAATTAGATTATTTTATTTCATTTTCATTATTATTTTTTAGATATTTTTATATTCCACTATTTATTTCTCATAACCATTACATTATTAACATAATAAATTATGATGTCTACTTAAAAATGTTATTTTTAGTTTTTACTTATTCTAAATTTGATTGAAAATTCTTTAAAATATAGTATAAGTTGAATAGTAGAATATACAACATAATAAAATTAAGATAATTGAAAGTAGAAAAAAAAATTGATCCATAAATAAAAAATATGAGTTTGAAATTAATTAAAATTAAAATAACATTAAGGTTATATAAAAATACCATATAAACATGTTTACTTTTGTCATTTTATATTTATTAGGTAATTCAATATACAATTTTATCAAATACTTATAATTTAATAAATTCTTTTAGCATAATACAACAATAAAAAACTAATTTAACATCTTTCACTACTAGAAAATATGCTTTTAACATCAGTTATTTTGAACTTTCAACATCGATTTTTAACCGATGTTAAAACCACCGACGTTAAAAGTATCAACGTCAGCATCGATTTTTAAAAAATCGATGTTAACATACACTACACAACATCGATTTTCTTAAAAACTGATATCGTATAATAAAAAATAAACAAAAAAGTGTAAAACATGCAAAAAAAACACCGATGTTTTTAAAAATTGATGTTTTTTTTCATAAATCAACATCGGTTTTTAGATGCCATATAATAAGAAATATACAAAAAAAATAAAAACAACATCGATTTTCGTCAAAATCGATGTTGTAAGGTGAATAACAACATTGATTCTGAACAAATTGATGTAGAAAGTTCTTTATAACATCTATTTTGGTCAAAATCGATGTTGTAAAGACACTTTCCACATTGGTTTTGGCCCAACAGATGTTTTTTTGCCAAAAAAAATGATATTTTGTCTTTTTTAGAATGAACCAACCAGAACCAATTTATAAATAAATATATTAATTTTAAATTGAAATATTTAAAAATACTATTTTCATTAGAGTATCACATTACTCATAATCTCATAATATTAATTTAGATACAAATTCAAATGACAGTTATCAAACTTTAAGGTATAAATATTACTCATTTTCAACTTACTCCCTGTATATCATAAGGGCACCTAGTTTCCTTAGGAAAATAATATGCCTAGTTTAATCCTTAACAAGCCTAAAAAATAACCTGGGACACATCCACTATTAGACACAACGGCAGCTTGAGAGTAGGCATGGCAACGGGACGGGGCGAGGGTGGGTATTGCATTCCCCATCCCTGCCCCCGCTTGCCGTCCCCGCCTCCGCCCCCGATCTCCATCGGGTTTTAAAATCCATCCCCATCCCCGCCCCCGCTGGGGGTCGGGTTTTTATTGAAAATCGGACAAAAAAGTTAATTACGTAATAAAAAAATAATAATAACAAACTCACATTTAAAATATGGGATCATAATTTTAAAATTATAAAACAAAATCAATCAATTCAATTAAAAAAATTAGAAAATAATATTTTTTATTTTTTTTATTTTTTTATTTTTTTAATATTATTTATTACGGGGCGAGGGCGGGGGTAGGGCGGGTATCAGTAACCCCATACCCGCCCCCGCCCCCGCCCCCGCTTTTGGCTACCGAGGAAAACCCAAACCAGAACCTGAACCCGAAAAATTCGATTTTTTCCCATTAAAATCGGGGCGAATTCGGGCGGGTACCCACGGGTTTGGGTCCCGTTGCCATGCCTACTTGAGAGGATCAAGAAGGTGAGGCTCTTAGACATAGATATGTTTTAGCTTTTACATGGCATTTAATTGAAGGCATATGTAGTCTTTATATGTCTAAGTGTTCCATCCTATGATCCATTGCATTGCATAAACATCATTCATGGTTTAAAGCCAAGTGTTCAATGTTTAAGTTTTTCAAAAAATAATTTTTCACTGGTTTAATCGATTACCAGCAAATGATAATCTATTACTTAAGTTTTCAAGAACACTTTAATCGATTACAAGAGTATGGTAATTGATTACACTGCACAAAGTCACAGAAAAGTCTTCCTGTGATAACCAATTACGATATTGTTGTAATCGATTACTTGACACGTTTTGAAACAAAGACTTCCTATAATAATCGATTACATTACGAAATAATATATTACATTGCTCATGAATATTTTCCAGGAAGTTCAAGAACACTTTAATCGATTAAATGAGTTATTAGTCGATTACATAAGTGAATTTAATCGATTACATTAGCGATTTAATCGATTACTGACAGTTACAAACTAATTTCTATAAATAGTTGTTGGGTGTTTTGAAAAATAAAAACGAAATTACAAAGTAATTTCATTAGCTTTCTGAAGTTAGAAAAGATTTCTAGTGCTAAACTCTGTTAAGTCCCACAAATCCTCAAGATCTAAAGATTTCAAAGGAGGGTTTCTTCTTGGGCAAGCTTTCAAAAGAAGTGTTGAAAAGAAAGTTCTGAAGTAACTTCTTCCACCTCTTAATTCAAGTCTGGTAAATCATTTGCATACATCAATTACTGGATCATCAGATGATTTCTTTGTTTACACTTTTTTGTGAATTCTTTTGAGTTTATTTTTGTATTAATAATATAGGATTTGTTAAAGCTCTACTAAGATAGGTGTTCCTAGAGGTAAGAGTAGGGAAAGGTGTTCTCTATGTCTTGATCACAGAGATTCTAAGTGTGTTAGAGATCTCATTCTTAGTCTAGGTGTGATTAAGAGTGATCGTGTAAAAATCTTGTAAGAACAATTTGTTATTAGTGGAACTTTAACCTTTGTGGTTGGAAGAACTGGATGTAACTTCTCAAGGTTGAGAAGTGAACCAGTATAAATCTTTGTGTTGACTACTTCTTTCTAATCTTTTGTTGTTGTTATAATTTGTCATTCTTTGGCACTACATTTCTTATTCAAAGATCGTAAAAGTTTTGTTGATTGCATTCTTGAGATGTGGTGTTTGATTGGTTGAAGCATTCTTGGATTGTTTGTGATACGATCTTGTTAACTCTGATTGGTTAATAATTTTTTTTAATTGTCCAAGATCAACCAATTCACCCCTCCTCTTGGTTCTTGTGTGTTGTTCATATTGTTTTCATGCTCCTCCTTTTAGCTCAATGGATGAATAGCACAAGATAGATCTACCTCATGCAGTTTAGCCACTTGAAATGGTATTGTCGTATAATTGCAATTAAATTCAAAGGTGACACATCCTCCTCCTTTTGCTTCAAGGGTTCGTTGTTGCCTTAGACATACCATGAAGACAAGGAAGTAACTAACACTTAAACAAACAAGAACAAACAAACAAGATAACACTATGTTAAAGCGACAAAAATATTAAGCAAGATAATCTGCAACAGTGTCTATTTAACTAAGACAAGACAAGAGCTCATGACACTATGTTCCCTCAAGGATATGCTTACCCACTGATATTGATTTTTTTTGGGATGGGGATGTAAAGTACTTATATATGGATATTGCATTTTCTTCCAAAGGGGATAAACAACAAAATCAAGTCAACTGCTTAGAAGAAACTAACCTGCTCTGTGGTAAGATTCAGATCTTTGCAATCTTCTCAGCATCCATGTATGAAATATTTTCCCTAAGATTATCCTTTGTTACATGCTATAAAAGCTCAGCACATTGTTCAGTTGTCATAAGACAAGTAGGTGTCCATGAACAGAAGCGAAAAAGCTAATAATATAAACAAAAAAAATACTATCTTTAGAGTTTGGACTGCTACCATGCCATAAAAATATAATGTTAGGTTGAATATAAGGCATGAAAACAGAGAAATTTTGAAATTGTGAACTGGAGAAAAACTTCCAGATTACCTCATGGACCACAAATCTAGGAAATGCATATGAAATAGCTTTTCGATCAGCAGTAGCACAACAATTCTCCAATGTTCGCCAATATTCATCAACTGCATCTCGATTAGACAAAATAAAATCATGCATGACTCATGGTCGAAGATCAAGAGATATAAAATTTAAAGAAATTGCATCATTTGAAATGGGTTCTTCGATATAAGGCCTAAGCTTCATCGTGTGAGTATGAGGGGTTTTGACTCCATCTCTAGATTGCAAATCAGTCACAATTTGTATCAACTACACTAATAAATCCACATCAAGAATGCATCATTTAAACTAAACAATGTAATAGTAATCCAACTTATTTCTTTTAACTTTTTTTCCCTTAACAGTTTCTTACTTTCTATTTTGGTGGACCTTTTTTCCTTCTAATTAGCAACTTTTTGCCTTTCAGAAACTTAATATTATAGTGGGAGAAAAAAGAATAATCTTATCTTACATACAATAAAGACATTATGACAAAAACAAGATGGAAAAAACTAAGTGAAAATATTAATACCATCTAAAGTCAACTACTCAAATAAAAAACAACATACAAATTCCTTAGCAGGGATGAGAAAAAAGGTATATTACTTTGTGACAAGCTTACAATGCCTTAGCAGATTGTTAAGTAAAATGGTCTTTCTTTTAATCCTGTTTTCTTAAGTATTTCATTACAATTTTTAACAATAGTAGTGCAGCCAATCAAGTGAATAAACTATTAATCTAGTTGGCTCATTAATGTTATACCTAAGTATTTTAAATCAGACCCTAACTAACTAACCATTTGGTACCTATCAATCTATCTAGTTTCTTTCACTTCTTTTGACTCTTGATAAAAACAAAAATCTTAGGACATAACAAAAATAAATTAGGAAAATTTCTTTAGAAAATAACTCAAATTAGTGTGTTGGATGCTTCAAATTATGCATTGCCATCACTAATTAGGTTGCTCTCCTAACTCACTATCATCGTCTGTAGTTGAATATATCAAGTTGTGTTATGGTTTTTATTGCAGCACTCATATGTCTAGTCATGTCAATTTCACACTAAAGATGTCTTGCTCTACGAGGGATGTGTTAAAGATCTCATTGATTAGTAATAATGTCAGAATAGTATATATAAGTGAAAATGATCTCCAGGTCATAAGCTAATGCTAATGGTATTGAGTTAAGTTCAAATTCAAATTTATATCCTACATTAACTAATAATATGGTGAGAATAGTATACATGAATGAGAATTCTCACTAGATGAACTAGATTTTAGGGATAAAAATAGGTGTAAATTCAAGTTTTAAGAGTTTATTCATTGATAATGGAAATAGTGGAGTAATAAATTTTTCATGGAAGTGCGCATTTTTTGTTGGATAGTGTCTTTAGTGATAAGATAGATTTGTCATGAAAGCATGCATTTTATATAGAAATAAGTGGGCATAACAGGAAACAGAGCAGCACTGGCTCAAAATGACATCGTAGACTCAAAAGTTGCCATATGCAATTTTAATGTATATAAAATCCATTTCCTTTTAGTGAGACCTCCAATGTTTTTCCCATTTCCTCTATTTTCTTTGTTCATTATTCTTTAGATATGTCATTTCCTATTATTTATTACAAAGATCTTCCTTCATGGACTTTAAACACGACATTTTGTGAGCTGGTATTCACTCCTATGAGCAAGCATGAGATGCAATGTTAGCATCTAAATGTGTGTTTAATTCTTAGTAGTTTGAATTCAGTTTGCAGTGTCAGATAGATAAAGTAATTGAGCCTACAAACCAATCAATCAGCCATATAATATTTCATCAAGTTATCATGCATTAATTCTAAGAGGGACCCTTTTAAGCTATATATATCTCCAAAATTTCAAATAAAAAATCAAAATAGTATTAGACCCAACAAAATGAGAAACTTTTAATTAAATTGAGCTCCAAATAAAAACTTTTTTGAAGGAAAAGGGACACGAAGTAGGAATTCATGTGAAATAACCATCAGCATCTCATACTACATTGCAGTCATGCCAGATTATATAGAAATTTGAGCATCATCATTTATCAATTATGCACCACGATAAATTGCATTAGAGAGAGAAATTACCTAAGAATTCGTATAATTAATCCCTTGTGAGAAAGAAGCTTGATGAGCAACTTGTCAATTCCACACACACACAAAAAAAAAAACAACATTAAATGTCAATGTCATTGTATTTTAACTATATTTCCAGCAACACAAATGTATATACATTCTGCACTTGGGCATTAAGACTCTGATAAACATCTCTTTTAGCAGATGCATCTCCACCCTTGGCCAAACCCTTTGAATCACTTTGGCACATAAAAGTTTATAAATCATAACCATAATGTACACAAACACACAAAATTACCTCAATATGCAACATTGAAAATAGGCCCGCAATAAACCATAATAAAAAAATCATTAGTAAAAAGCGGAGTTCAATTGCAGGAATCTAGAACAGCAAACGTATGAACAATTTATACATATTACAGGCTTGTCAGAAAAAAACCAGAAAGGGGAAAAACACTGATTAACTAATTGAAAAGGTAAAAAAAAAAAAGAAGAATAAGAAGAAAATTAAAAATTACCTCTATGTAAGCAACGAGGTAAACCTTGAGCGTGTCAATATACTCCTCGAAACCTAAAGTGGCCATCGCCCAAAGCAAATCATTATCGTTGATGGTCTTTCTCTTCTCTCTCTGACACTTATTGCTCGCTCTGTGAAACAATGGCGCAATTCGTTCATTCAATTAACAGAATAACAAACAAATATGAAGGCACACATAAGAAACGAAGAAGAAGAGTACTCGCTGGTGACAAAGCTGATGACCTCGGAGACGAATATCAGGACCAAAGCCACAGTGAGCAAATTCAATAAGAAATAGACAGAAACACAAAAATTGAAGAGGTTCACGACAAAGATACGAAAGAAGGGTAATGCAAAGATAGCAAAAAAAAAGTGAAGAAAGAGAGAAGTGAAGTGAACCTTGTTCATTCTAAGCATTGAGGAAGGTGCTAGACGAAATAGAAGCGAACATGTTAGCAGGAGAATGTTTAGCGAAGACGAGGTAGCAACATGGTGAGGACGACACAGTAGAAGAAGGTTCTAAAGAGATAAACAAAACCCTAGGAGGAGGAGTTGGTGTAGCGAAGAATGTGATTGTTGGTGCCTTAGAGAGCATAAACATAGTCTTATTATTATTATTAAAAAAAACATCAATTTTATAAACATCCAACAATATAAATTTAAAAAAAAAAAAACAATGTTAACATAAGTCCATTAACATCGATTTTTCAAAAACCGATGTTAACATGAGTTCATTAACATCAGTTTTTGAAAAAACTGATGTTAAAATGAGTTTGTTAACATCAGTTTTTCAAAAAATGATGTTACCATGAGTCCGTTGACATTGGTTTTTTAAAAACCGATGTTAACGAACTCATCTTATTTACGAATGTGCCATCGTATTTTGTTAATATCGATTTTATCAAAAATTGATGTTAACGTAGCGATGTTAAAACCATATTTTCTAGTAGTATTTCAGCTACTAAGGCTATGCTTTAAAAACAATTGTTAAAAAATTAACTGAAAGTTAAAAAATTAACTAAAAACTAGAATGTTAATTGGTAGTTGAAAACTTGTAGTTGATATATAACTAAAAGTTGTTAAGTTGGCTTGTTGAATCACATGTATTTGATAAACTTGTTGACATAGTTTAAAAATGTAGAATGATAAAAATAAACATATTTATGTCTTTTTTGGTAAGCACCTTAATTAGAGTTCTTGGCTTTTCAGTGGATTCCCATATATCCTTACAAGATTGGGTTTTTTGATTGATTATAGATTAATCCTCAATTCAGAACTTAATTACACTTAAAACTCATTATTTCTTTTCAGATGTACGTATTACAACGGTATCAGGTTTTTTTTTCTTCTACAACTTGGCGTGTGTCACCAATTGTGCGACACCGATTGAATACCCGGCCTTAGATTGAAGAGCCTTTAGAAAACTTAGCCTCAAAAGTAAAATAATTTGTCTTTTTTCACAAACAGGGTGTGTCATGAAAACACCGGAGATAAGATGAATGTAAAGATATATGGTGATCTATCGATTGAATTGTAGTGTTTTGAAATGTGCTCACAACCTGTCTCAAACCTCCACTAGTCTTGTTGCCTATAACATTTTTGTTCATGCTTGGAAAGAGAAAAGACTGTTTGAAAGCCTGCTCTTGAAATTCATAACTATATTATAAATTTATATTGTCGTTCTTGAATAAAAATATTTTTAATAATGTTTCTGCATTATTTCAAAAAAAAAATGTTTCTGTTTTTATGGATAGTTGCGGAAATTGATAAAATATGTAGACATCCATTTAATATGAACTCATAAGTATGAGACATGTTTTCATTCAATGATGACAGAGTTATTACTCATACATATCTGCTCCACGCCATTGTTAATTATTCATATCTACAATGAAATGTAATTTATTATTCTTTGTTATTAATTTCAAATTCTTAAATTTAGTTTCATTTTTAAGTTGATTGATTGTGAGACAATTGTATGATCATTTTAAGTTTTAAATATTGCACAATGAGAGAAAAACTTGTTGAAAATTTTGTGTGAGTGTGTTTGATTACAGTATGTTAACTGCAATATTATCAACAACAAAATCAACTATATAATGAAATCGATAACCTATAGTGGTATAATTAATGTAACCCATAAATATGTACATGGGTAAAATAAATGGTTCTACTAATCTCATAAATATCTAAAAAAAATAAAAATATTGTCAATACGATGAACCCCTTGGAGGGGAGTGACTTCTCGGTGCAACCACACTCAAATGCCTCCTTGCCATGCAAGTTAAGGCGCACAGTTAACTAAGTAACTAATAAGCCACACTTTGTTCAAGACCCACATTTGTGCAAAGTTTAATTTCTTGTTTTGCTTATACGAGCTTGTTGGCTTATGTAATGAAGAACAATCATCATTGGGGGAGTTGGGATAATGATCATAAAATTATAAACAATAGTATTAATTTATACAATAGGAAGGAGGGAATAGAACACCATGATTTGCCTCTTGGTTGGATGCAGGGTTTGAGCGTAATATAAGAATGGGATAGTCTTAGCTAACTCAATTTTTTTTAAAAAAAAAATACAATATATATTTTATTTGATCACCTTTTTATTAATAATTTCAAAAGGTAGTACTTCTTTATTTGAAAAGAAATTAATGTTATTTCATTATGACTTATTTAATTTCTTTCAATGCCCTAATAAAATGAACTATTGATTTCTACTTTTAATTTGTGTTTTAAGTAAAAAGTAATCATTATCAATATTTTAAATGATTAATTAAATTTAATACATTAGTTTTGAGAATATATCTATACTTTTTAGTTAATTTGCCCCCAATAAAAAATTGACTAATAACTCTATCTGCCCTTAGTTGGATGCATTTGCTTGATATTATCATATGCGTTGAAAACACGGGGCTGTTTCATCTAGTGGGTTGGAGCCGGTTTGCATTGAGGATGAAATTCAGTTGAAAACAAGCAAGTTGGATTTATTTTAGGGTAACTAACAAGACTATCCCCCACAGAAATAATAAGAATCATGATTTTTCACATTACTTTCTTTGATACTTTTTATTTATACTTATTTTACAACCATTGATTAGAAATTTTTTATTTTAAAAATAATAATGGCTAAATGATGTATGGATAACTATAAGATTTAATTATAAAAGGTATATAACTGAATAAGGTGTAAAAATATCTATCCAAATAGTAAAATAGTGTTGTAATGTTTATGCACTAATTTAAATTTTCCAATGGGTAATTTTTAAAATTGTTATAGAAGTGAATAATCTTATCATATATTATGGTTTATGATTATTAAATGACAATATAAAAGATATTTAATTCATATACACTACTAATCAATATTAGAAATCAATCACAATGAGTATACATTGTTTTTTTTTTTTTCTCTTTTGTGTAACCATGAGATATTTGGGACTTCTACTTAATATATAACTAGTTCCCTCATGCTCAGTCAACCCATTTTGAAAGAAAATGGTATTTTCAATTGTCACTTCAATTGAGAATTGAAATTCAAATCTTATTTAGAAATTAATTTAAGTGTCACACAACTTGTGTCATTCAAATCTTATTAAAGTCAACGATATTATAAAAAATAACAATTTATAATTAGATAACCATGTAGAAAATCTTTATACTATTGATATATTTAAATTAAATTCATAATAAAATAAAGAATTAGCTTTTGATAAATCTTTAAGCTGTTTTTGTAATTTTGATTTTAATTTTAATTTTTTTTGTCTTTTCCTATATAAAAAAAAAAAAAACTTAAACTCAATCCAAATAGACGGGGTCATGCATTGACATTTGGTTCAAATATTTTATGTTATGCATGAGTCTTGATATAACAATGATTTGGTCCCTTTACTTATATGAAGGCAAATGATTTATGTTTAACTTCTCAACTGAAAAAGGTCAAAAGCTCATAACTAACCCATGCGAGGTGTGAGCATTGGTCCACCTAATCAAAGGTCCTCCCCTTATTGCACTTGCTTGCATGATCCATCATCATAATGCTGCGTGTACCTTTTCTTATTTTTTTCATTACATGGAGATGATATATAGCGTGAGGACAAAAATGGAAATTACGTAAAAAGGAAAGTTAGCCACAGTCACAATACTACAATAGGCGTGGGGCTTTGCCATCATGGGACTCACCTTGGTTGCTTGTTGCATGGGAAGCGGGAACACAGTAGTGGTCCGAAAAGATAAAATTGTTTAAGGGCTCGAATCGAATAGAATAATTAAACCCATTACTTTAACTTAAATTTGAGTTTTCCAATATTTGATTTGGATTTCTTTAAAAACATTAAATATGCTATTTATGAGAGGGAAAATATATAGTATTTTTTTTATGTATATGAACCGATTAATCCCTTACAGGTACTTTACTCACGAATATTTAATACCATTAATTAGTGTGAATATTTAGCATTATCATATTCTCCCTCGGTCTTACGTACTAATAGATGTTATTTTCGATTATTTTAGACAGACAAAAATAATTAGTAAATAGATAAATAAAATAATAGTTTTATAAAATTAACTTTATCATTATTAATTCATTTTTAATTTTTTTTTACTCATCATTAATGTTATGACTTATAAATAGCATTAATGATTTATAAATATAAGTAAAAAAAATAATTAATATTATATTAAAAAATTAAAA
>PYAF01004095.1:387995-399237 GCA_007407185.1 Glycine tomentella | reverse complement strand
AAAATTATCTTTTTAAAATTTAAGATTTCATACATCCCACTATTTTCTTAGCTTTTTCTTAAATAAATACTTACATATTGTCATTTCTTTTTATTTTTAAAATTCCAAATTATCTCACCACTTCCTTTAATTTTATTTTTATTTTGAAAATTTTGAAATACTTTTTTAAAAGAAATATAAAAATTATTTTTCCAACAATAAAATAAATTAATATATAATAATGTCTGTATCTTTTCTTTTTAATTTATATATAATATAATATAATAGAAATACAAACATTCAGGTACCATCATGTCTATATTTTTACTAGTGTTATAATAAATATAATAGAAGTGGGTACACGACCAGCCAATTATGCTCTGCATATTTAGCGGTATCCAATTAATCCAAATAATTAATTATTCATGTAATTACGGATAAATATGATTTAATCTGCATAACTAGTAAATATGTATCAATTATGAAAAGAAACACTTAGAAAGAATAACTGTGTCGAGGTTTGTAGACTGATCCATTTAATAACTGTGTCGAGGTTTGTAGACTGATCCATTTAATTAACTATGTGCTTATACGGGTCAATTAAATAGAGACCCATTCACTTAATTAAATTCCTAAAATATTTATGATGAAGTTGGGTAGTAAAAAATAATGGATAGGTACATAAAGAATAGAGTCCATAACGAGTATTCTGTCTGTCTAGGATTAATACTGATATACTACATAACAGATATTTAATTAGGAAAATTTAATTAATTTGGATTATGTTGGTTAAAATTATTTAAAGCTGTAAAACTTTTTCCTACAGTTTTTCTAGTTGTATTTTTAGCAATTTAAATTTTGAGACCCCTAATCAAGTAATCAGAATAATCCCACCAATTGATTTATACACACTTTTATTACTTAGAAAAATATTAAATGATTCTTTGTTTAATTTCTAATAAAATACATATTTCTTACAATAACTATACTCTTAATTTAGATAAATAAGCAAAAATAAAAGGCGGTTAGTTAAATACATCATGAGAAAAAGGAAATATGTAAATATTTCTTGATGATTATGAGAATGACCAGAAAGAAAATATTTTGTATCAATATAGTACTCAGTATATACGGTGTGTGGTTTTAGCCATATGGCCCATGCTCATGGTTATGAAAAATAAGTAAAACAAAACATTGAAAACTGTAACTCTTATATAAGACTTGAGTTATATAAAGTCAAATTCCCTCATTTTGCCTAAAGAAAAAAGGTGAAAGGTCACAACTCACAAGTCAAACTCAACCCTTGTATTTTAAGAGGACTAGAGGAACAATTGCTAAGTAGTGACTACGGGAAAACACACAATGAGAGCAGGTTTTTTTTTTTTTTTTTCTCTTTACTTAATTGAAAATTTATCTCATTTACAAAGTTTTTTTTTAAATAAGGTAATATTACAACAATTTTGTCAACCCATTATGGTACCTTTTTCCTCTACGTTCGATAGGAGATAAAGTTTTGTATGTTGGAAAATCATAAATCTTGAGATTCATGTTTCTAGAAAAAAATAAAATTTATTTGGTTGATCATTAAGTAATTTTAGATAAATTTTCTAAAAATTAAAGAATTATACATATTTTTATCGATTATTTTAATTATTTATCCCATTATATAATTTAATAAATAATAACATAATATTTTTACTATAATAAAAGAAAAATTATATTCGAGAAGTAATTAAGATTCTCACCTCTTCCATGTGAAAGTTTTTGTTAGAAATTGAGAAAAAAAATTATTTAGAAACATCCTTTCAAAGGAATGTTATTTTTAAAAATATATATCAAATTATAATTACTGAGAAACCAAATATTTTTCTCCTATCAAACTTCCTCTAAAATAAAAATGTAAATGCACACTCCTTACTCCGTCTTATTTATTTTGAATTAGTAATCTTTGAACTTCTCTTCAATGCAAAAAAAAACTAATTAAAATCTGTTAACATGTTAAATTTTATCTTAAAACTTAATCGCTCAATTGATTAAACATGATGCACGAATATTGTAAATTCTTAATATTGTATTCCATTCATACAAATAAAATAAAATTAATTAGCTCACATTAAGTAAAATTGTTAAATAAGTATTTAGTTCGCATGTCAATAATTAAGATAAGTGATGTGAAACTTTTAAGACTCCAAGTCCGTCTACAAATGCTCACTTGAACAAGCGATGCACAGAAACAGGATGTAGATTCCGATATCATATGTTAAATTTCATAATTTAGATTAAGTAAAATTATCTAATAAGCATTCGCACCAGGAAAATGAAGTGGGAATTTTCAATTAGAATCAATGTTTTATGCCTACTAGATAGATAATCATTCCTTCCTATATCTCATGGACATTTGTAAAGACATGTAAAAGAACAAATTTATCTTTGTTTATGGTGGAATAAGATAAGAATGATAATTCTCATTGATGTGGTTGTAGCTTTAGCATAATTAAGCAGACCTCAAGGTTCAAAATTATATTCGACCCCTTGGACATTGTGATGCAATCTCTAGCATGTTAAACGTTCAAAAGTTTCATGCACACTACTTCAATTACGTACCAAGGTATGATTTATATTCCTATTGGACAATTTAATTTAATGTTAATTAATTTTAAAATTAAATATAGCATGAAACTGGAGCATATGATTCATCTTCACCAGCCGTTTCTTTGGTTCGTAGAAGGATCTCTGATGTTTTCATAGTTTCCACCATCACTTTGGTCTAACAAACATATAGGTAAAGAGAATAGGTAAAGAGAGTATTGGAAAGTTCCTCAATTATCACTATCTTAAATGTCAAAGGAGTTATAAGATTTATTTGTTAGTAAAAGGAGAAGTTCTTATTAACAAAAAAAATTAATAAATAATATTTATCGAAAAAAGAAAATTATCTTAATCAAATTGTTATAAGGTGAAATCTAACATTAAAAAGATGTTAATTAAATCTCGTCATGCCTGAAAAAAATATCTCTTCATAAAAAGAGTAAAATCCATTTCTAGTCATTAATAAATCTCCAATAAAAGAGAGAATCTTGCCAGCATTGAGCATATTCAATTAAACATTTCTAATTTCTTAAAAATGCAAGTGTTAAATAACTTACCCAATAAAATCAATAATTAAACTAAAACTCTAACATGTTCAATTTGCCAAATTTAGTTAGTCTGAAGCCCTATTCTAGTATATGACAAGGGCAAACAGAAAATGTATGCATATGGACAATTTTTTTTATCTATAAAAGAACAGCTCTTGATCTTCTTTATTTTATTGTTCAAATAAATTAATGGCATTGGCATATTTAAATACATAAATTACTTCTTTTACATATAACTTAAAACTCAATAATAATTTTTTTATCAAATAAAGACTTCATACGTGTTTTGCTTATTGTTTATTTTAAATAAATAATTAGTTTTCTTATTAGTTTTTTAAAAAATTGAAAAAAATAATAACTATTTCTCTAGAAACATATTTGACAAAAAAAAAATACTTGACTTATTATAAGTTTGATATAGTGATATTTATTAAAAACATGTATAAGTTTAAATAACTTTTTTTATATGTTGCCTAATTCAGTGGTTTGAATACTATTCGATCATAACCACTTCATCCACTCGAATATGTTACCATTATAACTTTGACCTTGTTATAGACTTAACACCCCCTTCCCAAAACAAAGTGTCCTCATCCACAGTATAAATTTCACAATCTCACTCGTTTAGAATATAAAAGATATTAACGGTAATGTATATATGCTATGCCGAGTTTCTATTTAGAAAACACGAAATTTCACATTAATTTCCAACTTTCAACTTTTCATAATATATATATATATATATATATATATATATATATGATATGTGTTGTGTTAGTTGAATAGGTAACATAAAAAATAAACAGTGTGTAACTTTATTGGTAAGAGTTGAATGGTGGCACTAAAATGGAATAATAGTCATCAAAGTCATTAATCTTCAAAAGAAAGTCACTGGCCGTGATTAGCGCGCATCTTGGACGTACGTTTCCGCGGAATCAATCTAGCCAATAAAATAAACTAATTAACCCAAAAGAAAAAATAAATATCCCTTTTTTCTTCCTTTTTTTTCAAATTAATCCATAATTATTTTATTTTATTCATCATTTAATTTAATTTAACTTGTTGTTTATAGTTGTCTTTATTCTTACGCGTTATGTTGTGTTGTGCACTACCACTAGCTTGCCGTGAAATCAGCAGTAAACTGTGACATTTGTGTTTTTCTCTGTTTATTATCCAAATTCGTACGGCCCCCACTCCTCCGGGATCTTCCTTCCCTCCTCTATATCTCTGCCCTCACGTGGTCCCCTATCACTATTCACTACCCACCACTCCCAATTTATTATTATTATTCTCTCTTCACTTGTATGTTATTTGTTTAAGCAAAGAATCATTTATTTGGGTAATATTTAACTCAATTTTATTGAATAAAATTTTAGATTTAAGTCTTATAAATAAAATAAGTATAATTAAGTAGAAAAATTTCACTAAAAGTAATTAATCAAATTTTCTAATCAAGATTAATAATTAATAAAATAGATGAATTCTTTATACCGATAACATATAGAATAATAATAAAAAATTACATTTGTTTCTAAGTGGAATTTCGTATTCACCCAATTAAATCATTTTGAATTATTTTCATGTCACATTCTTATAGTTTACAATAATAATAAAAAACTTACATTTGTTTTTACGTGGAATTTCGTATTCACCCAATTAAATCATTTTGATTTATTTTCATGTCACATTCTTATAGTTTCCTTTCATGCAAATGCAATCATACAATATATGCAACACTACATGTTAAATATAATTTTTTGGATATGTAAACGATTGTAGAAAGGGGATTGCCCCTTTTGATTTTTGGATTTTACGCTTTTTAAAATGTACCATTATTAATTGTTATTTTAAAGAAAAAAAATAGAGAATAATCTATACCATATACCACAATGTAAAGAATTTTTATATTGTCATTACAAAGCGTAATGTATAGAAAGTTTGTTAGGTTTTTATACTGATAATTAGCTTAAATCTTATATATACCATGATTCTTTATTCGTGACAATATATAGAAATTAAATTAAAAAAATTATAAATAAGCTTATAAACATGCTTACATATTTATGGATTAAATTAAAATATAAGATCATAATTACAATGTTAGTACTTACTAATTACAATCATCTTTGACAGGTAATTAGTTTCTCACTGCTTAACTATAATAACTTCAGGCAATAATCAATTGAATTGTGATGTAAGAAAAATCAATTCCTTCCTGGATATCCAATGACATAAGAAAGCAACATTAATTATACCGTATGAAAATCAATCTTCTTATAAAAAGCGTATACTACATACAATTACGTTATTGTGAGGTATTTCGGCACTTAAAATAAAGTTCTTTAATTTGTTTATTATTTAATTATTTACGTGTATATAATTAAGTGTTACTGTCTATTGGGGAAGAATTAAAAAAAAAGGAAAAAAAAATTAAAACCGAGCAAAATCTATGAAGGGATCGAAAATGATGAAGTTTAAATCAATTAAAATTGGGACAATACAAAGAACAGTGCATTATTAAGTCAGAATGATATTGTACACACAAAATTAAAAACCGTTTGGAGTTAGTTGGACTGGTGGATAAAGTGAGGGAAAAAAATGTAAAAAGTAAAAAAGAGAAAGTGGTGTGGTCTGAGATTTTAGATCTTAGTAGTATTAGCAATTAGCAATAGTAGACCCTGCGACGGCACGTGACAGGTACTGGAGCCACGTGCGAGAGAGAGAGGGTAAAAAAGCGAGTTTTAGGGTTAAGAAGAAGACAGAGAGGGTGGTTAATTGGTTAAAGAAATGGAAGGAAGGAGCAGAAAAAAGCAAAAGCCAAAAGCAGCAACAACTAGTGACTAGTGAGTGGTGTTAGTTAACGGCGTGAGGGACGGCGAAGACCCAAACAAGAAAAACGATCAGTTAATTAACGGCGTGAAAGGGTTGGGCGTTTGTGGGTTTAGTGTCTATAAAAAACCGTTATGTTGGAACCTGTTCTTCTGAGTCCACTCCACCCAATTCTCTCTCTCTTCTCTCTCTTTTCACTCTCTCTCTCTCTCTCTTCAACATTCTCTCTCACCAAAGCAACAACACACACTGAGAGCGAGGGGAATTCAACTTTCTGCAATGGCGTTTTCTTCTTCTTCTTCTGCAACAAAATGGGTCCTCTTCTTGCTTCTGGCGCTGCTTATTCGAGAAGAAGCTATGGCTACACCACAGATCTCTGACCTCAGGTTGAGACACGCACAAACTCTGTTTCAGTGTCTGAAGCATTTTTTTTTCTTTGTTTTCTATGTTGAGTTTGTTTTCTTTTGTTTCTTTGAGCTGCATTGTGGTGTCTGTTGAGTTTGTTTTCTGTGTTGAGTTTGTTTTCTTTTGTTTCTTTGAGCTGCATTGTGGTGTTTCTGCTTTTGCTTTAAGTGAAGCTTGCGACTCATTTAGATACACTGTTTTGGTCATATTACTTGGCAATGTGGGATCTCCAAAATGAAAAGTAGTTTTTAGAGTGAAAAGTAGAAACAAGTTAAGTACAATTTTTTTGTCTCTGGATTAAGAACCACATTGTGACTTGTTTGGTTTCTGAAAGGGAAAAAATGAAAAATCTCAATTTCACGTTTCATATTGAAAACCCATTTTTCATTCTTATTCATTTGGCTCAAACATTCATTCTATTGACACGTTCTATGCATGTTCATCCACTGAAACAAAAGAGAAAACGAAGATCTTGCTCTGACCCATTTTTGTTTTCTTTTTCTTTTTCTTTTTATTACAGGAATCTTGAAGTTGAAAGACACAGGTTGCCGAGCTTGACGAACTCGTCAATGGCGGAGAGGTTAGTGTCCTTTTTCCAACGTTAACTCTCGGCCATTGTATTTTGAGTAACCGCAACTAACGATCACAGCCGTCGAAAAATCGTTGATGCTCTCGATCTGGATCGTTTATTCGGTTATGTTCGTTCTTCGGATTCCCTTGCCGCTTCTCTGTTTTCTCTTTGTCGAGTGTTCTGCAAAAGCAAAAATATAACTCCCCACACCATTAAAGAGTTAGTTAACCGTCAACAAACTTTTTTTGCATTTCCAAAGCTACCCTCCAAAGTGTGTCCTATAATCTATAATATGTTTTGCTGAAGGAGTATTTTGGTAATCTACTTCAGAGGATAAGATAAATCATTAAATATTATATTTCGCTGTCTTGAAAAAGCATTTTAAGTTTAACGGTTTTTATATTTATTTTACTCTTTTACTTCTTACGGTGTTAAATATGGTTACGGAACTCACTCAAATCTCACCGACAAGTTGTCTTTGTAAATTTTTATCTTTCCTTTTTTTTAATTGTCGTTACAATCTCCTGTCATTTTCTTTTTACTAAAATAGGCGTTTATTTGTTTTGGGGGTAAACAATTTGTTTCTCTTTTTGTATTTATTAATTATTTCAATATAGTACAAAAAGGACTATAGCTTATAGTTAATATGTCACAATTACCGACTCTAATAGTGTAAACGTATTTTTGTAATTTTTTTCTTCCAATATTCAGCAAAAGGAGTAGTTTATTTAATGCTGCTATCTTTAGCAGTGAAATTTTGGTTATTATAAGAAAAAAAATGAATTATTATATAAAGTTTAATGTTGTCTTATGGCACCTATAACTAAAAGCATATCTAGTGAAATTATATATGCATTGAAATAGTATAGTTTGTTTGTTTATTTATTCGTTATGATTGTGATTGTGTTGTAACTGTTTATTTTTTCAGGGCAAAAGAGGCTGAGAAATTAAATGAACAAGCTGCAGTGGCTAACCCAGAGGAAGTGGTTTCAATGGTTGAGATGTGGGTCCCTATTTCTCTCTCTCTCTCTCTCTCTGTCTCACTACATTTTCATCATAGACAAGCCTTGTTACAATGTCCATTCATAGCTAAGCAAATGAATTAAATCAAAAGAGAAAAAAAACTACATGCACCTATAATTATCTATAATGTTTTATTTATATTTATTTTATATTAATTTATATATTCACGTGGAGTGGGGACTATTATTTGGTGTAATGGGGGTAGGGCAGTGGTGTGTACTGTAATTGGTGGCACTCATAATCATCCCTTTGAGAAATGAGACCTAACTCTTTAGACTTTACCCCCCAACTCACCCATTTTTCTGTGCCACATTACTTTCCTGATTTTTGTCATAGTTGAATGAATTTGAATTTTTGACGCTTACCCTTTTCTTCTTGTTTACCCTTTTGTGGCATGTCAAGTTAAAAACATAACCTTGTGTAACTGACCAGCTAAAATTTTGGTCATGGTGTCTCTCTCTCTCTCTCTCTACTTTTCATGCTTCAGTCACATGCACTTTCTCATGATACATAATATATAGTTATATACCCTTCTTTCACGCTCATTATTCTTTTGCATGTCATAATAAACCTAATTCTTTGTCTATAAGTAAATTAATTAATGTTTCTTCATAAATGTGGTGTTTGTACTTACGGGTACAACTCTTTCTCTGCCATTAAAAACAGTTGCATCTTCTAGCGGTTTTGCTCTGCTTGATCAAACTTTTCGGTGCTTCATGTGTGGTTGAGTTTTGTTTGTTTACAATTTTTTTTACCATGTGTTTGTTGATTCCTTGTAACGTGACCACAATTGCATATTTGGGGTCAAGATCCATGTCATGACAGAAAAGCATGTTTACCATATCTTCTATTCCAGGAAAAAGCAAAGAATATTTTGCCGTTACACTTGTGAAAACTCCTTGTTTTCACTCATCACATGGATAAATAATTAATTTTGAGATTGTTTGTTTCCTCTATAAAAGCTCAAAAAGATTTATTAAAAAGTTTTAGCTTGGGTAAGAATCCTAGGGTTTTTATTTTATTCTTGTTATAATGTTAGATGACTCTACCTATCGAGGCTAGGCCTAATTATTGGCTACCTCTACAAAGGCTAGAGCCTTTTAAAAGCATTTACATACTGCACAGGAATCACGAACACTTTCCTAGCACATCTGCAAATGTGTTCAATTTGCAACACATCTTGGCATTGTATTAAACTCTTAATGTTGCAAGCAAACAAAATTGGATATCATATGAGAACTAACTTAGAGTAGTTTGACTGAGCTCGAATAACACTAAATATAGATTGTAGTTTGACAATTGACATTGATGGCATTATGAAAACAATGTTGTTTCAATTTGTAACGCATCTTGTAATGGTATTCAACAATTAATGTTGGAAGCAAACAAAATTGATATCATATGAAAACTTAAGAGTAATTTGATTGAGCTTGTATAACATCTAAAGATTATGTTTGACAATTGACATTGATGGCATTATGAAAACAATCAATGTTGTTCAGTTAGTAACACATCTTGGCATGGTATTAAACTATTAATGTTGGAAGCAATCGAGATTGGATAAGAGTAGTTTTGATTGAGCTTGTATATATAACACCAAATAAAGATTGTTGTTTTGACACTGATGGCATTGACAAAACAATGTTGTTGATATTTTACAGGAGCATCCAAAACAGCACAGAGAGGAGGAAGCTGGGATTTTTCTCTTGTGGAACTGGCAACCCCATCGATGATTGCTGGCGTTGCGACCCCAACTGGCAAGGCAACCGGAAGCGTCTTGCAGATTGTGGCATTGGTTTTGGCCGAAACGCCATCGGTGGCCGTGATGGAAAATTCTATGTGGTGACTGACCCCAGGGATGATGACCCTGTGAACCCAAAACCCGGCACTCTTCGCCATGCTGTGATCCAGGATCGGCCATTGTGGATTGTGTTCAAGAGGGACATGGTTATTCAGCTGAAACAAGAGCTGATCATGAACAGCTTCAAGACAATTGATGGTAGAGGAGTCAATGTGCACATTGCTAATGGAGCATGCATCACAATTCAGTTTGTTACCAATGTCATCATCCATGGCTTGCACATTCATGATTGCAAACCTACTGGAAATGCTATGGTGAGAAGCTCCCCAACCCACTTTGGTTGGAGGACAATGGCTGATGGAGATGCCATCTCCATATTTGGCTCAAGCCACATTTGGGTTGACCACAACTCCTTGTCACACTGTGCTGATGGCCTTGTGGATGCTGTCCTGGGCTCAACGGCCATAACTATTTCCAACAACCACTTCACCCACCACAATGAGGTACTACTACTTTTCACTGCAGTGCTTCTGTTTCCTCTGTGTCAAACTGCACTTTTCCCCTTCTTGTTGAATCATGGCTTAAGTTGTTATCTTATTTCTTTTCAAATTCAGGTGATTCTGCTGGGCCACAGTGACTCTTACACAAGAGACAAGCAGATGCAAGTGACCATCGCATACAACCATTTTGGAGAGGGACTTATCCAGAGAATGCCACGGTAATATTTAATGTCAAAATTTGCATTGAAACACCCCTTTTGTTTCCCTTTCTTTTTTTCTCTTTGTGCGCGCCTTAAATGCAAATAAATGTTACCACAAGATTGGTTGGTCTGGTGGAGTAGCAGACTAGCAGCAACCCTCTTTGGTGCATTAATTTTGTTTTTAAGCTTTCTCATTCAGTTTAAGGAAATCACAATTTTTTGTAGAAGAATTAGTTATAGGGGACCAATGGTATAGCCATTGAAATCAATCAACAACTGGATAGGGCTATTTTGTCCCTTTCTATTTCAAATCAGAAGTGGAATATTATTATGAGTTAATCTAACAAAAGATTGGTCATGAATAATGCAGTTGTAGACATGGATATTTCCACGTGGTGAACAATGACTACACTCACTGGGAGATGTATGCTATTGGTGGAAGTGCTAACCCCACCATCAACAGCCAGGGCAACAGATACAATGCTCCTACTAACCCTTTTGCCAAGGAGGTACAATAGTACAATCAATCAACCAATCCATGTGATGCTGTAAATTTAATCACCTTTTAGTTAATCAACTTTCACCAACTGATAGAGAGAAAAAAAACTTGGTGTTATGTTAAACAGGTGACTAAGAGAGTGGAAACAGCAGCAAGTCAGTGGAAGGGTTGGAATTGGAGGTCAGAGGGAGATTTGTTGCTGAATGGTGCCTATTTCACACCATCTGGTGCTGGAGCCTCAGCAAGCTATGCAAGAGCCTCTAGCTTAGGAGCAAAATCTTCTTCCATGGTTGGTTCC
>PYAF01004095.1:372823-387895 GCA_007407185.1 Glycine tomentella | reverse complement strand
ATGTCAAATCATGTCTCCTTACATACTGTTCAGTCATTTTCAGTTTTATAGGATTATATATATGATTTTTCTTTTACCCCCCCTCCCCCTGTTATTAATTTACTATTTGTTTTGTTGAGTTAATTATACCAGCAAAAAACATGATTGTCAAAGTTTAGTTAAATGGAAACACTTTATCAATGACGATTATGGAATTGTAGTAGCTGTGTTGTTGCTTTTTAACTTTCTCACCTTTTTAGCCTCTCTTTTTTGCCTTGTCAATGAAAGTAATCTTTGCTTTTGTTATGCAATTATGGTTGTAAACCATTAAACATATCTGCCAGTGTTCGCTTCTCTACAAACATGTGCGATTCATTCATGTGCACCACATGATCCTCCCTCCGCCATTATCTTTCTAATTAACATGATGACCCTTTTACTTACGTTGTCCCCCAACAAAATGATGCAATGCTAACAAGCGATTTGAGAGATTTTATCATGGGTGAAATTATGAACAAGACATGCCATGATTTCAAGTATCCTTCTACAATTAGTTTGGTTTCCCAATTTTTCGACTATGCAATACATAGCAGATCAAGCGTGTATCTAAAGGCATGCGTGTGTAAAAATGAAAGTCTCTTAAGGCCTCCAAGAAAGTAGTATTAATTGGGAAGCTACCCTCCACAAAAGAAAAATGATCAATGTACTGCTAGAATTGTTCACCTTGCACAATTAACTATCCTTATACATTTCAATAACTTGTGACACTATTAACTACCTATAAGACAAATTTAATCATTAGTGTAACAAATACATATCGATAATAGAAGATAATCACATTCATTTATCCTCAATCACTTATAAGACAAAGTTCACCATATTTATACGTGTAAAATGACTAATAGTTAAATATGTCTCGCAAGTGATCAATAAGATCACAAGATTATTGAAATATCTAAAGACAATTAACTATAGCTTAAAAGTGATTAATTGTGCCATCTGGCAGGACCGTAATCACTACTCTTACTCTACACAAAAAGTCACTGTGCACAAGGGATATGAGTGTATCACGTGTCAACAAGTAAATACTCTTTGACTTGAGTTAACTTTTACTTGAATGTAAGAGGTGTTGAATTTCTGAAAGCCCCCAACATGGTAATTGAAATGAGCTAATCAAATTGGCTTGTTCAGATGTCTTTGTCTTTGTTCTGCCCCGTCACAACTAGTTGGAGGCACCTAGTAAATGCCTGCGGAGAGAGCAATGGACAGTGCTAAACAGAGACACTGATGAGTGCTCAATGCACATGGTTAGATTTGCAATAAAAGACTATACCTCACTTGCATGTGAAATAGGGCCCCATATGGCATGTGGGTAGTTCTTGGCCAAAATTGGGTTACAGTTCATATGGGGGGTTTCTGTTAGGAAACTTGTCCATTCACTTTCCAACGCTGCATTTTTTTTTTCCTTGGAAATTCGCCACGTATACTTCATACCATTAACTTAAAATTGCATAACTCAAAGTAGTGTAGTTATACCATATGGTTTTTAATTAGATGATCCAAATTGAGTTTTGGCTATATTTTTTAATCCGTAAAAATCGTAAATAAATATTAGAGATTTATAATAACTTATATACCTTAATCAATTAAACTAGATGTTGCTGATATGATTTGATAGTTTAACAAAGTTAAAATGGTGTGCTAGTAGTTAATGGAATTTTATTTCAATTAAACAACACAACTGTATGATTCGTATCTAATGACCACTGGGGAACATCGGTATTAACATTAATCCTTTTCTTGAAGATGTGACTTCGAAGTAGTTGCTTGAATTAAACATTTAGGCCCTTTCGTTTTCTTGATGGTTCCAAGATTGGTACAAATTAATGTCTAGCCCTGAAGTGGTGCCATGATATTGGCATTTGTGTTGAAGGAGCCACCTCTCATTCGGGTAACAAAGGAAAGAGCAGGATGTCTCGATATTGTGTGCTTTTTGAGTTTTCCTTTAAAACAGGACACAACAAACAAATTTTTTTTTTCTTGAGTTAGTAACCACATCTGTCTCCTAAAATATTCAAAAACTTATTTAATTAGTAATGCATAACTGTCGCTGATTAAAAAAAATTTAAACACGATGAGAACAGAATATTCTAACCCAAAATGTTCGGTTTAACACAAAAAAAAAAAAAAAAATCACATTTTTTTCTATGATAACGCGTGTAACAGTAAATGTAACTCAAGAAGATTGATTTCGACGTTCCAAATCCAAAAGAAAAAGTCTTAAAATATGGGTAGAATCATACAGGAAAAGTTGTCTGTTGAAAATTGTAATGGTACGTAGAGAAAAAAGTTGTCATAATACTCTTTTGGCAAAATTTGGGACCGTGTTGCAATGTTCCAACCCAATGGTAATTTTGAGGCCAAGGTTAGAAAAAAAGAAAAAAGAATAATCAGACATCAAAAAGACAAAGAAAAAGAAATAATCAAGAAGGGGTTAATCGAAATTTGTTGCACCGACAATGGTTAATGGGTAGTCCTTGTCCTATTGGTCCCCACAGAGAAAAGCTTCAATCAACACTGCCCAAAGAAGAACCTTCAAAGTTCAATTCAAAGGGTCAATGGTTCACAGACCCACGTAAGACATCTGCAGAGAACCCTTTCAGATTACGTGAAGTTATCTCTCTATTTTTATTTGCTTGATAAATCATAGATGTAGATGCTTAAATGTTTTTAGTTTTATTATTTATTTAGAATTAAAATTTTATTTTAATAATATACTACTTATTGATTATGAATTCGAATATGAAAATAGTCTTTTTTTATTACAAAATTAAACCTGTTTATAATCTGTTATCTTTTTGGATAATGGAATACAAAATTTTTTTAATTTATAATTATATATAAAGAAAATAGAATATTTTGATGTATATATTTTTATAATTAAATTCATAAATTACTATTTCATTTTTATAATTATCTTTATAAACTATCTACTAACTTTTGTTATTTTCTTTTTATTTAAAAATATGAAAAAAATAATTATATACGAAATGTGTGTTTTTCCCTATTTTGTATAATAAAAGTTTGCTATCTTCTCTTTAATATCAGGCGAAATACAATTGGGGTGTCAATTCAAAACTTCGAGTAAAATAACAACAGATAAATTATCAAACAATATGTGATTCTGAATGAAGCATAACTTATATATATATATATATATATATAATGAAACTCTATTTAAGTTTTGTTCTTTTGAGTATTGTTATATTTGCTTACATATTTCTTACTATCTTATTAGAAAAGTATTGAATGAAAAATATATTTAATATCTTGAAAATACAAAATATATTTAATATTGAATATAAAAAAAGTAGGAGGATTCAATTTTATTTATTTTAACAACCCTTCACCATTATAATTATGCTAGACAACTTTGAGTGAGAGTGAGGGGCTCAAGAAAATTTTAGACACATTCGAAACTATATCATAATTATCCCATAAGAGCCAACAGGGACCCCACCCTCTAAGATTTTATTTTGGATTTCAAGACAGCATTTTTTTTACAAATGATAACTAATGATTATATTGTTATTATTCAGAGAGGTGAATTTGGATCTGACGATGTGAAACATTAGATTTGTTAGGGTTGGTCTTGTGGTCTCAAAAGAATAATTGCTAGCAGCTCTATTTGTAATTTGGTTATCAAGCAATGATTCCATTGAAGAAATTTTCAGATCGCGTGAGATGCAAATGGGCTTTAAAATCTAGTTTGAAACTGTTTATTTTGATGTATACTTCTACAGCACTACTCATCCACCTTGTTAGGAAAAAATCCTAATTCTATGCACGTCATAACCATTTAAATTTAGTTTGAGTTTATTTCACAGGTTATATGAATTGTTATAGATTTTTAATATTTATATTAGATTTCTTTGAATAAAAAAAATCACATAATCAATTAAACTAATTGAAATTATCAATATATTTCGGTTCAATATATTTTATAACTAAATAGTTACAGTTCAGACATACATTTCATATCTAAAGTGCATCATATTTTAAAAAAATTATTCTGATTCGACATGGAATCAAATTCAACCGAACTATGCCCACCCTACATATTGCTAGAGGAGCTTTAAATGTTAACGTAGGGAATATGACTATGCCAAAGCTGGTAAGCATACTCACAAACAGTTGTCACTTGTGTGCAATGTTGCATATATATAAGTAGGAGTATGAAAAAACTAGTTCCTTAAAAAAACTGAACCTAATTGGTTTCAAATTATTTTAATCGATTTGTTTTTGATATTCAATTAGTTAAATAGTTAAAGTGATTTGGAAATCGGTTTAAAATCATACTTATTTTAAAAAACTGGTTCTGAATCGAATTATTTTTTAATTTTTTTAAACTGATTCTAAAAATCGAATTAGTTTTAGACTAATTTTTGAATTATTTTTTTCAAATAAAAAATATTTAAGTAAAAATCAATTTGATTAACCGAAATAATTTTATAGAAACATTTGATTAACCAAGTTGGTTTTATAAAATAGTTCACTCTTTTTTTTTCTTAAACTAATTTGGAAAAAAATCAATTTAAGTTAGATTCGATTAAAATCCGGTTTAATCTAGTTTTTTTGCAAACCCCTAGATGTAGTTATGCATTCAGTATAATATGCACATTTACTAAATATGTATATTTTTTAATTTAAGATATGTTGAATACGTTAAAAACAATTTAAAGAAATTGTTAAGAGTATCATATCATTCAAATTCTAGCTTACACGTAACAAGGAAGAAATTCTCAACTTTTTTTTCTTTTGATAGATATTATAAATGTCTTTTACGAAAAATAATCATGTTGAAAATGAATGAGATTATTATGAATAATAACATTTTCTTCTAAATATTGAATGCATTTATATATATTTAGAATTCAAACATTGGATGATTACTTAAGTTGAAATAATATCGAATTAGTTCATCTATATATTTCAGTGGCAGGGATTTTCAGTTTTGAACTTATATTGTCATGAGTAAAATAGAATGAGTCTAAATTCCATTAAAATTTTAAACCGTATTTTATTTGCTGATCCACTACATCTAGTCCCATTGGCAATCATACTTGCCTTACAACATAGTAATCTCTAAAATTGTAATTCAAAATAAACAAGATCTAACAATTTGGGAAAGAAACAAAAACATTGTCAATTTGTCATGAAGCTTATGAAATTCAACGAAAATGCAATTTATTCTTCAAAATAACAATACCGGCAAAGCGTGTCTTTCCCTACCGTTGTAAGGTTGCCAATAAATTAGTATATTTGCATCTCATATTCCTGGTCCCTCAATTCGCTGCAGTCTGCATCGATTTTCAACGGACACTATTCAAAACAGAAACTTATGACACTATGAGTCATTTTCTAGTTAATTGTCAAGGCTTTATATGGAAGGGTTTTTTTTTTTTTTTTCCACTGTAAACTGAGACACCCATTTTGGAAAATGCATTATTTTTTAAATAAAATTTAGAACTTATTTTTAAGTGGTTATCTATAATTGCATAATTTGCATTCCTTAAGAGGAAGATGAATAATCTATAATATAATGCATATGACAATTGAAGGCAAAAAAAATTTAAATATTATTTTTTTAAAAAAAATTTACGAATTTATTGTAATTTTAAAACTATATGGATCTATAGTAACGAGTCGCGCTCTAGCAGGATCCAACTGGTCGTGCCCCCAGCAGACACTACTTGGGTCAAGTCGCGCCCCCACCAGGCGTGACCAGTCACGCCCCCCAGGCGCAACTCTGCACGAGTTGCCACCCCCCCCTCCCCGCGCGGCCAGGCGCGACTCTGTCACTTCAGCTATTCCACTTCTATTTAAACCTAATATTCTCTTCATAGTCTTCACAACTCTTCTTCATCATCTTTTTACTCATAGATATCTCAAAATTTGTTTCTTTAAACTTTTTGCTGTGTTTTTTGGTTATATATATAAAAATGTCTACACATTCTGATTCTGTTCGTATTGTTCTATATGATAATGGTAGGATAATTGAGGACCGACATGGTGTTATTTTCGAAGGTGACAAAAGGCCAACACGTATCAAGCGCAACTCAACTATTGACGAATTGCATCAGAAAATCTGTCAAAAATTAGTTGTCAAAGGTAATCAATCTATCACTATGGTCACTTCAAGAATATGGTGCAGTAATAAATATATTAGCATGCAAGTAATAGACGACGAAGACGTAGAAATGGTAATAGGATGATCACATTTCTCAGCATACAATGATGAGGATGATGGTCGAAGCGCAACTCAAATACAAGTACATCACTCTTTTGTGGGGGAGTCTAAAATCCAACCACACGAGGATGCGGGGGAGTCTCAATTACCACAACAATCTGAAGGTGTGTTACCAAACAATAGTTATTTACATATATGTCTGTCTGGTTTTTGTTTTTGTATTTTTTTGTAATAAAAATGGGAAATTGCACATGTAGGTGAGGGTAATACTACTTTTTGGGATGGAATCCCACATTACACATACATTGATTGGGATCATTCGAGTGAATAAGATTCTGCCACTGATTTTTTTTCAGTTGAGGGTCCACGGATATTAGGGAATAAATTGTTTGTTAAACAGGAATTTGCATCAAAAAAAGAGGTGCAGATGGCAATCAAGCGAAACCTCATGAAGAAGCACCAAGAAGCTATTGTGGTTTAAAGTACGCTACAAAGTTAAGCTTGAAATGTCGTGCGCATGACTAGAATTGTCCGTGGAGGGTTAGGTTAATAAAACCAACGTATAATGAAAGATGGATGGTTACCAAATGGGGTGGGGATCACAATTGCTTGAATGATCACATTTCTCAGGACCACAGATAGCTTGATGCTGATGTTATTGCTTCACTCATAGTAGGTATGTTATTGGATGACATAATAATTATGAGAATTAATGATTTTATTATTATTATTATTATTATTATTAATGTTAATGTTACATTTTTTATTGGTAGGGATGATAAAGCATGATCCATCATGTTCAATTGGACTAGTGTAGGAGAGGATAACTCATTCCTATGGATACAAAGTTTCATATAGAAAGGCATGGTATGCAAAGCAGAAAGCAATGACAATTATCTACGGTGGTTGGGATGAATCATACACATTTTTGCCTAGGTGGTGTAACTATATGCTTCGCTTTTCACCAGGTTCTATTTATCATCTTCAAAGAAAAGATTATTATGTGGCTCATAGAATCGTTCATGGAAAATGTGTGTTTCACCGCATTTTTTGGACCTTCAGACAATGTTGTGAGGCTTTCAATTTTTGTAAGCCGGTTATTTAAATTAATGACACTAATTTATATGGCAAGTACAAAGGAAAATTGATGATTGCCACAGTTCAGGATGGAAATAATGAATGTTTGCCACTTGCATTTGCTATTGTTGAGGGTGAGATGTTGGAAGCTTGGGAATACTTTCTGGATAACATTCGCGCTTATGTTACACAGAAGAAAAATATTTGTCTTATTTCTGATCGGCACCGAAGCATATTATCTGCAGTTGAGAGGCACCGTGGGTGGCAGCCACCGCATGCATATCATGTGTTTTGTCTTCGTCATATTGCTAGCAATTTTAATCAAAAGTTCAGAAATGAAAATTGGAAGAGAGCGATATTGAATCTAGGTATGGTTAACAACTTCAACTTCCAATTTTGCATGTATTAATGAATTGTAATGTTATTAAATTTGTGTGCAGGTTATACTCCTTCTATGATCAATTTTGAGTTAGCCTTGACACGTTTTCGTGATATTGTGAATCCTGTGGTTGCAAACTGGATTGATAACATCCCAAAGGAAAAATGGACATGTGCATATGATGTAGAGGGACAAAGGTATGGACATATGACAACAAATTTGTCCGAGTCAGTTAATAAGGTTTTAAAGGGTGCAAGAAACATGCCAATAACCACCTTGGTTAAACACACATATAGTAGATTGGTGGAATATTTTGTATGCAGGGGTCATTCGGCTGCTAAGCAATTGCAAGGTCCTCATCGTCATTGCAAAAATGTGGTTGATATGTTGAAGGCCAATGAGTCCAATGCTACTGGTCTTTATGTTCGTACATATAAAGCTGAACAAATTGTGTTTGAGGTTGATGATGGTTATGAGAAATCGTATTCTGTAAATCTCCCTAATCGGTTTTGTTAGTGTGGGAAATTTAAGGCATTCAAGTATCCTTGTAGTCATGCCGCAAGAGCCGCTTTACATGTTCTTCGGGCACTGGCACAGTATGTGAATGGTGTATTCCTTACAACAAACCTGGTAAACTCATACTCATTTCCATGGCATCCAATTGGTAATGAGCAAGTAGTTCCACCTAGTGCAAATCCAGTGGTCATACCTAATAAAAGGGAGTTGCGTGCAAAGGGTCGTCCAAAGTCAACTAGAATATGCAATGAGATTGATGAAGTTGAAGCTAGTCAAAGTCGTATTAGGTGTGCTATATGCAGATTATCTAGTCATAACCGTTGAAATTGTCCTAGTCGTCCATCTACCTCATGATTTCTTTATGTTGTTGTCAATGTTTTCTTTATGTTGTTATATTTCATAATGAACATCTATTTTCGATCTTTTCTTTTCTTTTGACTTTCTTTTATTTTCAATATTTTGTAATTTTTTGTCTTCCTTTCTACCTTGAAAATAAACCAAACATCTAGTGAAACCACTCATCTCAATTATATTATACGATACGATGAAATTAAAACATGAAAACAACAAAAACACATTAACAATTACATAGATAAACATAATCATGGAAACTTAATAAAATAACAGAACGTACAAACAATATCAATTAGAGAGACAAACAAAAAATAGAACATTAAAAAACAAAAACAACGAAACGTATTAACAACAATAATTGAAACATGAAAAATGAGAAAACTAATCATAATTTGAAAGATGTTGTGCAGCGGACATGTCTTCTTCTAGTAGTTGGACTAACACACGGGAGTTTTTCATGGCACACTAACATTGTGCAAACATCATCATCATTTTTCAGTTGCAAAGAATGAAAAAAATATTGCTGACCTATATTGATGGATGATTGTCGATAGTAGATTTCATGCACAGATTGGTCATTGGTGAGCAGAAGGGTTTTGTGCATTCTACTCTTGAGTGACTGAAAAGAACACTCATTAGGAACTTGCATTGGTATTAGAGTAGAACATTGAAAAGAAACACAAGTTTGGTTATGTATGATTGATCCATTATGAAAAATGAATGCTAATTTGGAATTAGCAATGGTTTGAGAGCTTGTTTCACCTAAGAATGCCATACTATTGAGATTGAATTTCGTTTGCGGATGTATGTTGTATGGGAGGGTGACTCAACTTCTGTCGTCATAGTGTTGACAATGTCATTTTATAGTTCCATCTGTTGTAGCAGGCATGCGTTCTGTCAAATTTATTGGCTAAAGTATAAAGGACCACAAAGTGTTTTAATTGCAATCGTCATAGTGTTGTCAATGTCATTTTACAGTTCCACATGGTGTAGCAGGCATGCGTCCTATTAAATTTATTGGCCATCGCATGATTTTATTTTCGATATGTTAATGTTTTCTTTATCTTGTTATATTTCATAAATGTCTGTGTTTGACGTGTACTTTTTTGTTATTTGTTGCTTTATGTTTTAACATAGTCTAACATATTTCATAACCTAACGACGTCCATGACAAATATAAGCGATAAAAAAGGTCCATAATACCATACCTAATACGAAACATAGTCCATAATAATTAACGAATTAAAAATACAAAGTCTAAGACTCCGGAGGCCACCAGTAATGACGCGCCTGATGATCAGGCAACCTGCGTCTACCACGTCCATGCTGAAACTGTGGAGCATAAGTATGTGCTAGAGATAGCACTGGATCTGAAGGTGGAATGGCCTCGACCGACGACTGTGGATGATAGCCTGATTGCCAAGGTGGTGAAAAATCTATCTGGCTATACATTTCCTCAATAGCTATATCATCCCACGATTGAGGTCCTTGACTACTGGTCCCCGCTTGAGCTCCCTGACTACTGCTCCCAGGATGCCATGGGTACTGGACTATGTTGATACGCCGGTTGGGTCTGGGTGTCCCAAGGTGGCCAATCTGGCTGATAATATGTATGTGCCTTCGGTTGGGTACGCTCGTGAAATGTCGGCTGAACACTGTACTCATGACCTATGAAGGGTGGCTTAAACCATCCACCCATGTGTGCCCTGGGTGCATGAATAGGCTCAGGAACTGGTGGAATAGGTCGATGATGACATCCTATCCCTCGACCCTCTCTCGCACGACGTCCCACGATGATAGACAACTGTGGCTCCTCCGAAAGCTGGGTCATGGGTGCCTCTGGACCTGGCTTCTCCACTCGAGTGGCCTTTTTGAAAATAGCTATCAGACGACCTATGTCCTCGTGTACATAGTCCAAACTGTGGTGTGAAAATTGCTCAGGTGTGGTGACAAAATACAAATTCTCCAGACCAACAACATATAAGTCACAACATATATACATAAAGAAAAATTTATAAGAATAGTAAATAAATTATTTCTAGTAAATGACTTACACAATGTCCTAATTTGGTAGCACACTTCATGGCATATCACTTGTCGGATAGTCTATACCAAACCATGTACTCATGGTTGGGTGACATAAGACTATGTATTTCAGGAGGCACTTCAACATGTTGAACTCTCCTATTCCATCTTTGTATAAATTTCCTTAGCCTGCGAGCCCAATTTTCTTGGGGTTTACCCCGAAGGGTATAATCATGCACTCCTTTCAATTTCCCAGGCCTGTGAGATATCGGTTGATCCTGCCCAAATTGCCTCATGCATCTATCAGGCTGGGAATACTCAGCAATGTGAAAACAAATAATAGGTGTCCTAGCCATCCACAAATACTTTGTGTCAGCAGATGCTCCCAAGAAATCGTAATCTCCATAAGGTTGCCAAACCACCTAAAAGATTAAAACATATATAGGACTCAATTGCATATTCACAATAGTTTAAAATAAATGATATTTAATTCAAAAAACATACCTCATCTCTGCATAAGGTGTCTAGTCTGTCTCGTTATCAATTAAGTGAGTTAATTTTGAATCGACCTAGAGCATTAAATCTAATTTCCAGATTCAACATTCAATTGTTAATTGCAGTACACATAAATACATTGTGATTTAAGTAATACAAAATAAATATACTTGTGTCCGAAGGGGCGGTCCAGCTCATGTGAATCAGGCAAAGGGGGACCAATTGGTAAAAATTTGAGCCACGTCCAAATCTGCAGTAAAATAGTGCAACCACTAATGTCTTTACTCTCCGGGTCTGTACAATCGCACAACTGTTTAAACAAGTTTTCCAGAACTCCAGACCCCCAACTATATGAACCAATGTTAGCAAAATCACCACCATGTAAGGCGATGTAGCGACATCCTACTACACTCCCCCCTGATCTGTCGCATAAGATCCAAGATCCTAACATCCGTGCAATATGAGCCTTCATGAAGTATATCACATTTTAAGGATGACCAATAACTTCATCCCATGTTGGATATACTCTGTCGAAATATGATATCTTCAAATTGCTAGAGGATAACTCAGTGGTCGCATCGGGCTCGTTACCAAAAACCCCACTACACAATTCTGCCCAATCCATGTATGTCTGCCCAGTAACGACTTGCCCATCAGTAGGCAATCCTAGTATACCTGCGACATCTTGCAAGGTAATTGTTATCTCACCCTGCGACATATGGAAAGTGTGTGTCTCTGGCCTCCACCGCTCAACCATAGCACTGATAAGGCCAGCATCAATCTTAAAAATATAGGTCCCTTATCAATTTGTAAGTTTAAAATACATTAATTTCAATACATTAAACAAATTCTGAGGACAAAATTTTCTTTTTAAGGGGGGTGAAATGCAACATCCTCAAAATTATATCTTGAAGTTATATTTATGATTTATTATGGAAGTAGGATGAGAGTTGGATATAAGAATAGGATAAATTTTATTTGAACATAAGCTGCCCAAAACTTCTATTTCTGCCACCTGAATTGAGAAATTTATTTCTCTCTCAATTCTTATCCAAATATACTTATAATATATGGAATTAAAGATCTAGATGTGTACTACAACATATAAAAATTTCAGATAAATATAGTTTGTGTACTGCTTGCAGTAATTAAAACATTAAGAGATGTCAGTATGAAATTTCTCAGCTTGCTTGCAGTTTTGAAGTCTAGATTAAAAATGTTATAGTCAGAGTTTTATAACTCCAAATAATACATGTGATACCTTGTTAGAAATCTTAGGAAGTCTAGTTTAACATATTAGAAGATGATAATTTTTGGACTAGTATATTGGTACAAAATAAACAATGAGTGAACCCTATCTAGTTAAGTGTTTCCTTTTGACCTTTTGGATTGGGCACAACTTGTAACCCTTGAAATTTTGGCCCAAGGAATCAAATATTCAGCTCAAATTGGGACTATCCAGAAGTGGATTCACGTGCAAAAGCCATAGAATAGGCATAGCTAAGTGAACTAATAGGAAGAAAAGTTTGGTAAACCAAAGTCAATGGTAAGTGAATGAAGATAAGCTTTTTGAATCAACCTTTCTAGGTGGCTCTTCAAGGTGGAAAGCAAGCATTAAACCAATCAAATTTTTCCTCTTGAATAAGCCTTTCCACATGCATAGGCCAGCTGCCCCCAAGTCAAAGATTAAATGGAATCTTGACCAAGAAAAATCAAGTCAAGATAAGGCTTAAGTCATAATATCTTCTAAGGTAATGATTACCTAGTTAAATTCTAACCAAACTAAATCCTAATTCAGTTACAACCCAACTAAATCACTTAAAACACAACTAAATAAATGAGTATAAATAGCTAGGGCTGTGGAAAAAATTCACGTAGGAGCTAGCATCCCAAAGCCAAGGCCAATTCCAATTTTCCTTGTGTCTTGCTTTCATTGTGTTGCCTTCTATTTGCTGCCTACAAATCTTGACCTCTTCTACCACCTCATCCACCAATCAATTTCTTCTTTCAAGGCTTCATTTCTTAGAAGATATTCAAAGAGAAGTAGCCATTTAATCAATTTCAAATCCAAATCCATTTGAGGTAGGCTAGGCTTTAATCTCTAGCTAAGAATTTATTTGGACTAACCTATATGCTTAAATGGGCAGATTTATGGTTGATTATTTAGGCTGGAATTTCATGTCATTGAAGGTTATTTTATGATGTGAAAATGTTGATTTAAACCATAGGATAGGTGATGATTTATAGGCTGAAATATTAGTTATGTTTAGAATGATATTTGGTGATCTTGGAAGTGGTTTTGATGACATTTGGGTTGTTTCTTCATATTTTCATTATGGTACTATTTTGAATTAATTTTTAGAAGAATAGGTTGAATGGTATGTAGTTAAATGGTTCAAATGCTTGAGTGATTAAATTTGAGGATGAAGTAGTAAGGTGGTAGGTGAAAGGAGATTAAGATGCATGCTAGGTTTTAATCTTTTCATGTGAAGGGTTAAAGGAATTAGAAATTATTTGAGAGATATATTATGGTTTATTAGTTAGATTACTAACATGATTTTTCTTTAGCTTGAGGATATTCAATGGTCATGTCTATGTTGGTACTGATTTTACTTAAATAAGGTATGGTAGTTTAACCATACTTGTGTTACGTATGATGTTATGATAACAACATTTTTCCATAAGGTGGTATGTATTTTGCTTATGGATTTTATTATGGATGGATGTTGATGTGATGATAGGTTGATTCATGTTTCCAAGTCCAGTATAAGATTTTGTGAAACAGAATCTAATACTACATACAGTACGATATGCAGTGACCAGGTGCAAATATATGGCATAAATCATGCATGTTTGCAAGACGATCGTAACGTCTACATCCAGTACGAGGTATAGCTACATACAGTATGATATGTAGAGGTCATGTGCACCCTGGGAAAGTTCATTTCATGCATCCACATAGTTTGCATAATTATTTTATTGCTTCCTTTGAATATATTAATTATTTACTAACGTACTAACGTATTTGGTGGTTTAGTTTTGCATACTGAGAAATTTTATTTCTCACTAGATTTGTTTCATCTTTTTTTATAGATGGCAACAATGGTCATTTCATTGACGCCTTGGACTGATGGTGGTACAAAGATACAGAACTGTCTCTAGGAAATGAATGATGAAAGTGTTGTAGTATCTTTATGTTTCGTTGAGAATGACTCTTGAACAAGGACTGTGGCTACGTATTATATATATCAGTTTAACAACTTCTATAACTTCTATAATTTATATGTTTTAGAACTTATACTAGGATCCGTTCAGTAAAAATAAAATAGTAATAAAAATTATCTAACGATTCTTAAAAATTTAACCCTAATAAAAATATAATATCTAGAATAATTTTAGGTCGTTACAGTTCGGGAAGAACATGCGTTGTGGGATCGATAGACTCATGCTCATGGTCAGGTCCAAAACGAAGTGACTATGATGACGATGACTCGGCCATAATAATATGCTAAAAGTTAACAATCATATTATCATAATATATTTAATTTGAAATAAAAATAATTTTTAAAATTTCATTATGTATGTCTTAGGTAAGTCCTTAATCATAACCTAGGTCACTAACTAATAATATTTTAAGTCAATAAACATATTACAACTATCAATATGCTAAAATTTAATAATCATATTATCATAATTTATTTAATTTGAAATAAAAATTATTTTAAAAAAATTGATGTATGTCTTAGGTAGGTCCTTAATCATAACCTAGGTCACTAACTAATAATATTCTAAGCCAATAAACATGTTACAACTAACTATCAATATGCTAAAATTTAATAATCATCTTATCATAATTTATTTAATTTGAAATAAATATTATTTTAAAAAATTGATTATGTATGTCTTAGGTAGGTCCTTAATCATAACTTAGGCCACTAACTAATAATATTCTAAGCCAATAACCATATTAACTAACTATCAATATGCTAAAATTTAA
>PYAF01004095.1:347503-372723 GCA_007407185.1 Glycine tomentella | reverse complement strand
TTGAAATAAATATTATTTTTAAAAATTGATTATGTATGTCTTAGGTAGGTCCTTAATCATAACCTAGGTCACTAACTAATAATATTCTAAGCCAATAAACATGTTACAACTAACTATCAATATGCTAAAATTTAATAATCATATTATCATAATTTATTTAATTTGAAATAAATATTATTTTTAAAAATTGATTATGTATGTCTTAGGTAGGTCTTTAATCATAACCTAGGTCACTAACTAATAATATTCTAAGCCAATAAACATGTTAGAACTAACTATCAATATGCTAAAATATAATATAAGTCATTAACAATTCCCTAGATCAATAACAATTTTCTAAGACAATAATATAATATATTTCATATAATTTAAAAAGCAAATATTCGAGCACTTACTTGACTGGCAGAGTTTCACTACGCAAAGCCTCAAATTCAAACAGAAAACTAGAGAGAAGTCAGAGCAAAGTGCTAGAGAGAGGTACAAGTTAAAAAGTGAATTTGGAGTATTATAGGGGGCTGCAGAGTCGCGCCTGGGGGTGGGGGGTGGGGCGCAACTCGTGCAGAGTCGGGCCTGGGTGGGGCTCAACTCGTGCAGAGTTGCACCTGGGTGGGGCGTGACTGGTCATGCCTGGTGGAGGTGCGACTTGACCCCAGTTGCGCCTTGCTGGGGCACGACTCGTTGCTATAGATTCGTTAATAGTTTTAAATCTGCAATAAATTCGTATTTAAAAAACAATATTTAATTTTTTTTTGGTGACAATTGAATTATAGACATACATTTTGTCCCATCAATGTGTTATAGGATCAAATATTCATGGAGGTGGCCCAAAATGTCAAGTCAATACTCTAGTATGAATTATTTTTCTGATATATTACTATTTTAGTCATAATTGAGTGCAATAAATAGAAATGATGGTGAGACTTGTGGAGACTTTTAACACTTTAGCCAACAAAAATTTCAAAAGACTAATTGACAGACACTACTTAGGATGAAATAGATGAAACATAAGATACCTATGAGAAGAACCATAATATCTGTAAATGTGGGATGGCAAGGAAATAAGGATAGTTATCACTTGGTAGTTGCCTCATGTTGGTGTGAAAGGCATGGAGCACTTGCATGCTTGCAAGACGGGTATTGGATTAGAGTTGTCAAAATGGCCTACTTCATCCTACTTAGCCTTGACTTACATGGGTCAGGATAAGAAAAAGGCCCATATAAAAAAGTTCATAGAACAAAAAAGTTTAAAGAGCCTTAAGGAAGGAATTTCTTCCTACACCATTCAATAATCAGATACACCCAGCAAATAATAGTGAAAATTTGAAATTATCCTTTAGTAAAAAAGTTAAGTACGGACTCCTCGCAACATTAAACTTCTTCATTCTCGTGTCCACCTTGTTCATTGTCTCACCATTCTCCTTCTTCGTTCTCGCGTCCAGCATTTTCTGTCTCACATCCACCTTGTTCATCTCAACAAGGATGGAGTGCTTCCTCATTCGTCGTTGATCTGATCGATTTTTTGTCGCCGCCGCTATGAGTATCTTCGTCGCTTCATTTTTCTGTAAAAAAAAAATTGTGTTAAACCCATACGGATTAGCAATCCGTATGGCTCATACCAATTGCCAACCGTATATTTTTTTTTCAAATTTTTTATAACTGCTTTTCTTTAGCATCAAGATCCTTCATTTTATTTTTGCAACGAACAATTTATTGAATTTATCACTTGAATTGAAATGGTTGTTTTAGAAATCATTGGATTATTCTTATAAATTGTTGAGTCTTTTTTGCTTTTGCTCAATTCAATGAATCTTTTTAAATTTAAATTTAATAAATAGAAATTTGAAAATTGTTTTATTTTCGTTAGGCCTAGAATACTTTTGAGAATATTTTTAACAATAGTTTCGATAATACTTTTGGTAATTCTTTTTAGTTTTGAAATTGAAATTGTGCGTTGATTGTATTTTGTTGAAGTTGTGGGTTGATTTGAAGTGTTAGACTAATAGTTGAGAAAATTGGTAGATCATGGTTAGAACAAGAAGATTGCGCTGGACTTTAGGTAGAGATTTAGATAAAGAGGTTAGTAGTAATGAAGAAGAAGTCCCTTAGCGTCAAAGGCCGACATCATCGACACATAAACAACGGGCAGGTGCAGCTATTCCTGAGGATGTTGCTACTCACGAGGAGCTTCATATTCCAGTTATGGAGGATGGAGGTACTGATTTAGAGGATTTTCTAGGCAGTCCCCAAGATACATCAGTATTGACATTATATGTTGATCATGTGTTAGCTAGAGTGTGGGTAGGAGAGGTACTTATGTGTTTAATTATAAGATATTTACATATTTTTGTCATTTTAATTGTATTATTATTTGCAGGAACGTGCTGAGTTGAAGTTGGTTTATCATGGAAGGAAGGTGCAAAAATTTGGAAGGTTAACACCTGGAATTGAAGGTTTAGTAGCTGGTACGGGCTTAAGCCCTCTGATTACATGTTCAGTGGAGACAAAAGATAAGGACTTTTATATGCTTTTGTGGAGAGATTGCATAAAAAAACTAGCATTTTTCATCTGCCTATAGGAGAGATCACTATTATCCTTGATGATGTGGCATTGTTGTTACTGTTGGATACAGGGGGAGCTTCATGAAGATTGGAAGTCTTTGATAAAAGATGAGTTTTGTGCTTTCAACATGCTTGAAGACTTGAAATTTTATGTAAAAGGAAAAGCTATCTGATTGATCCATGCATTCATGCATTCACTTATTCATTCATTGATTCAACTAAGTGTTTTTCATGAAAATCAAACAAAGCTTTTAACATTTAACTAAGGTTTAAATTTGATTCAAAGGTTTTTGGAAAAATTATTTTTATACTGATGTAATCGATTACATTAAAGGTATAATCGATTATTTTGTTCCTTGTTCATTCTGGAAAAGCTTCCAAAAACAATGTAATCAATTACTTATCGGAATAATCGATTATTAACTGAAAAATCTGTCTTCCTGTCTTAATCGATTACCAAATGTTGTAATCGATTACATAGCTCATTCTGTTTTATAAAGCTTCGTGATTTAATCGATGACCAAATAATCATAATCGCTTACATAGTGTATTTGATAATTTGAAGCTTGTTGTCTTAATCGATTAAAGACAGAATAATCGATTATTTTGCTCATTGCTCATGTCCAAAATGTTGTAGAACTCTTTAATCGATTACAAGGTTATTTTAATCGATTACATGAGCGTTTTAATCGATTATTAGACGCGTTTAATCGATTATTGACAGTTATAAAAGTTTGTTATAAATAGAAACAAAGCTCAGCTGGTTTTAAAAACTTGTTCAATTCGTATTCTGAGTATACACAAGCTTTCTAAACACGTTCAAAGTGATTTTCTGAGTTTTATGAGTTCTTGCATCAACTAAAACACTTATGATTTTTAGAGTGATTCTTTAAAGCAAGAAGTTTCATTCAAAGGTTAAGGAAGCAGAATGTTCTGAGTTTGTTTTTTGCCTTTCAACCTGAATTGCTCATTCATATGCATGTCATTCACTGGATCATCAGGTTGTTTCTTTCCTTAACTCATTGATTGTAATTTTGTTTACAAATTTGTTGAGATTGACTATTGTAATAGGATTCTTATGGCTTGGGACTAGAGAAGGGTTCTCTAGCATAAAGATCTGAATAGTGTTCTCTGAATCTTTCTCCTTAAAAGTGTAATAGGATTTTAGGTTTCTGTTCTTTATGTAGGGTTGATAAAGGGGAGGTTCTTGTAAAACTTTTAAGAATATTTTATAATAGTGGAACTCTAATTCAGTGTGAATTAGAAGAAACTGAATGTAACTTTAGGTTTTGAAGTGAACCAGTATAAATTGCTTGTATTCTTATTTCTATATCCCTATTCTCATCTTATTCATTGATCTTTAATTCTTTGAATCATATTCATTGTTCAACAAGTTCTATTTTGATCTATTGAATTCTTGGGCTGAGCTATTTGATTGAGTAAAAAGTTTCTTGGTTTTAAAAGTGATAAAGATTTTGAAACTCTGATTTGAAGTTGATTTTAAAATACCAAGGTTCAACCAATTCAACCCCCCTCTTGGTTGTTGTGAAGTATTCCTATTATTTTCAGTTACATATACCAATTATAGGTGCCTTCCATACCTATGATGCAATAGATGTAGAGCAAGCAGTCCAGTTGTTAGTTGAGTTGCTTGAAGTCACTACAGAAGAAGCAGAAGCTGAGACAGAGCATCCCACAAGGCATATGTTTGACTTGCTTGGCTGCGAGACATTTATCGTCTAAAATGTGAGTCAAGGCTATGGATTGTAGCAGCTAAAGCATATTTGCCTCATCTTGTAGGTTGCACAATATTTGCTAACAAGAATGTCACACATATTAGTGTGGTATTCTTGGACGAGGTTGAAGATGTTGTATTATTTCATTGACTATGATTAATGTATGCATTTAATTTATATATGACTATTACAATTCTTTTCACAAAAATTGTCTTCATTGTGCATGTCTAAGTTACAAATTTACAAACATATAAACAATAACAAATAGTTCAATCTTCTCCTAGATCAACATGTTATGTGGGCAACCTCATCAAATTAGTATACTGGTGCATTTGACTAATATAAGGAGTAGACCGTTATTTTGCTTCATAATGATAATGTGTTGACCATAACAAATCAGTTTGATTACACATGTTTTAATCTTGCAATTAAAGTAAGACGGTCATTGTTATACCTGAACAAAATGATTGTCATAGACATAACCAATGATGAACTGAACTATCTCTAGGTAGTTGACTTCTAAGAGGGAAAAACGTAATGCTTTGTTGGAGAGAAAGGAAAACAATGATGACGTTATACCTGGATGCAATGACATATCACATATCAGTAATATTCACCCACTTATCCATGGTTACTTACACGTAAGGACATAATATCAGTATTATAATTAAAATATTTATCCAAGGCTGTGTGAAAAAAAACTATATACCATCGGTAATCCATTAACAAGTAGGGACCGCTTTAAATGTTCAAATCTATGTATGCCACCAAACAGGACTATATACTCATTAGACAATTGTCCAAGCTCTTTGAGCAAATGGTTGTGTACACCAAAAACCATGAATCTTCACCATAACTTAATAAGGCAACAATTACACGATATCCACAATTACTATCAGCTTAGACATCAACAATATTTTCAATGAAATCCTGCATGCATGGATGAAATTGATCCAACATTTTTTCTTTGTTCAGATGAAGATGCAGACCATTTTTGTGTGGAGCAGCTATTTTGCACGGAATGTAATGCATCCACATACTCAAAGTAAGATGGATCACGCTTCGTTGATCTTTGATGTTTGATCAACTATTTCTTTTGAGCACTTTTTGTTTTGACCTTTTCAGGAGGAGCACACATCAAAGTTAGATTAGGGTATGCAAGTTCCCGTTGTTTACTCTTTAGAGTCACTTTGCCACATACATCAAGATCTTCAAACCACTTGGATATGGCTTCCATCTCTTCGGTTATGTGGACTTCGCACTCATCTAAGTCTTGGTCTGAAAAACTTAGCCTCTGCCAAAACATATGGATTGTATCAAGTGGTATGTTACCAAGAACATATTTAGCTAGCTTACATGCACCCGGGAGACCATGAGTAGTTCTCATAACGCATCCACAATTAGAACTATCAATGCCAACATAATTGACTCGCTCAAACTTAGCAGCAATTTAGTTTAACACATATCTTGATACCACGGCAATTAGTCTCTTGTATAAGGTAACTTTAAAAACATGTCCGATCACATGTGTGCTTCTCCCAAAAGATGTCTTTATTTCACTGTGTTGCAAGGTGATCATGTTGTTCATTGCATTCCAAACACTACATAGGTCTTCATTCATATTAATTTCTCCAGACATAATATTGTCATACATCCACTCATCTTTTTTCATCTTAACAAACCATTAAAAAATTAATTCAATGACAAACTAACGAAACCTTATGAAATTCGATCCATAGGGATAATAATTATATTTGCAAAATTTAAGTGTTAATATAATACAAATTCACTACAATTTTTTTAATACTGTTGATTGGCAATCCAAATTGAAAATTTAAGTGTTAATAAAAAAATTAATGTAAATTAACTAAGAATTTTTTTTTAAACATACGAAGCATACAGATTGACAATTTGTATGTTTCATACGGATCGTGTTACAAAGAAAAAAAAACTTACCTCCTTTGCCTCCAAATCGTGACAACGACAAACAACCACGACCCAATAGAAGAAGGAGGTCTGCAAAGAAGAACAAATGACGGAGGTGAGCAACAACGAAGAAGAAGTGAAAAGGAACAAGAAGCAAAAATAAAGAAGAAATGGATATAAGAAGAAGATGGAATAGGGTAAAGTTGGAATTAAAAAAATTTGAATGATGTATTAGATTATTGAATGATGTAGAAAGAAAAATCTCCTTAAGGATTATGGTTAGTTCATAGGCCTTAAATTTTAAATGTTTTGAGTTAACTCACTTTATGGGTTGCTCAAGTCATTCTTTTGTCTATTTAACTCACTTTTATTATTTTAATAAAGAATATAAATTAAAAACAATTAAATGATCAATGATAATTTTAATAAAGAATATAAAATAAAAAGATTTAAATAATTTTACCTAATCATAAAATCAACATTGATAGTTATTGTAAAAATAAATAAATTTATCATATATAATATTTGTGATTAGATAATAACCTTTTGTCACTTTTATAGTTTAATGGTTAAACAATGTTAGTGTAAAAAACTTTTATAATGTCATTCAATCACAAATAACTATTTGGTATGACTTTTAAGTAGGGGTGGATATATGGACCAAAATCTAGGATCTTGTGGATAATAAGTTTTTTTTTTATAAAAAAATCACATGATTATATTGAGTTTCTGAGTTCAGCCCATTAAGCTCGCAGACCTAGCACACAGACTCGTGAACTATTTACATAATCAACCTAAATTCAATGTGCAAGTATTATTAATTTGTTATGTTTAAGATTTTAATATTTAATTTAGGTTGTTATTATTAATTTTTATGTTAAGATTTTGATCTTTAATTTAGGTTATTATTATTAATTTGTTATCTTTAAAGTGTTAGTATATCATAGTACTATAGGTTTTAGCTTAAAATTAAGTCAAGTTTTTGTTCTAATTTTATAGGTGTTTTACTTTTTTATTAAAAATATTTTTTTCTACCATAATTTTTTAAAATTATTATTTGGGCCCGTGGATTGCCATGTTTATTTGCGGACTTTTGCAAGCTAGATATGAATCTTAAAAAATTATCATTTATTTTGTAGACTAGGTTTCCTAACCCATCTAAAATGTGAATTTTATAAGTCAAACTTTAAATTGACCGAACTGATCCATATACTTATCTCTACTTTTAAGGTATTTATTATAAAAGTTAATTAACTTATTATAGCATAGTTTTTTTCCCTCTATTTTTAATTAATTTTATATTACTAAACTGATTTTTTTAACCACCACTTAGGGAGAGGTAATATACTTCGATAATGAAAGTGATGGTTGAGTCAGACAGAAACGAATCGTAATTCGAAAGAAAAAAAAAACATTATAGTCTATCAAGAAAAAAAATGAAAAAAAAAATATAGCCATTTCAGTAAGAAGCCAAAATATCGTCAATTTTGTCATGAAGCGTATGAAATTAAACGAAAATTCAATATATACGTCAGAAAACAAAAGAATACCGTTGATAATACCGTTGATAGATGTCGGTGGCAGCAAATAATAACTCTGCAATGCATAATACTTTCCTGGTCCCGCCACGCCATTCTCGGCATCGATTCTCAACCGAGACAACGTACTGAACGTAGGACTGTAAGAATCAGTTATTAATGTTGTCACTGCTTTACCATGTACGTGGAAAAAAAATGGTTTTTCATTTTGGAAAATTATGACATCAGTGTTATATACTTATATGGACTGATTTTAGTTAACTAAAAATGATAAGGTTTTATTCAAAGAAATTAACTATTACATTTTTTTACTATACATTATTATCTCAAATACTTTAAAAATAAAAAAAAATAAACATATCTTTCCGTCTCTAATTACAAGACATAACATTTTCTTAAAATTTTCTATTGATTAAAAACTCCTTTCAAATAGTTTAAAAAATATACAAAATTTCATATTAACAAAAAAATCATTTATTACTTTATTAATATAGACTAAAATTGACTTAATATAAACATCTTAAAATATATTAAAATATAGATTATTTGATTACATTTTTTTCATTATTTAATTTTGATAAAATTTGACATAAATAATCTTTATAATATGTAGATATAATTTAACAATTAGATCAATAAAAATCACATTCTGTTAAGTTATAAAAATTGTGTAATAATTATGAAAATTACAATTTAATCCCTCCTCAATTCTAATAATTTTCTTTATTTTTTATTTCTTAACTATTGCCGGCAATGGGTCGTAAAACCAATATTGCAATTTGCAATAGCAAACATGCTTAGCGAAAGGGCAAGCCGAAATTGACCACAATTTCCATGACAAAAGATCTTCGGAGTTTTGCATGATATCATTGTGGCAACGTTTATGGCGCTCTTTCCGTTGTGCTCAGTATGTTCTCGATAATAAGCAAAGTATAGAAAACTAAGTTATTCAAACAAGGACTTTGTTAAGTATATCACAAATATAATAGTAAAATTATGAAATATTTAATATTCACCGCTGAAATTCAGTGTTGTGACAAATTTGAAAATGAGGAGCCAATATTAGATGAATAAGGAAAGCATGCGTACCAGTAATTATCGGATATTTTCAATAAAAAAGGTTTAATCTAATCAACATTTTGTTAACAGAATTTGTTTTCCTTAATTCTACTTCTTTTTTTTTTTTTATATATTTTAACATATAACTATTTTTTTTTTAGGATTTAATTGTTATACACCCTAATTACCAATCACAAAACACAAAGACATCTTTGAGTCTTATATATCCTACCTACCTTAAAAGTCCACATACCAATAAGTATAATTAGACTTAAATACCTTTTTCATCTCTAATTTTTTTTATATTTTAATCTTTATAAACTGTATTTATTTTATTTTTCATCTTTAAAATACTTTAGATAATTCTTTTTTACTGTTCAAAATATTTTTTTACTATTCAAAATATTATCTAAAATGTTTTTAAGAATAAAAAATAAAACAAACACATTTTACAAGAATTAAAATAAAAATAAAAATTATAAGAACAAAAACAAAAATAAACTAAATTACAGGAAAAAAAAATAATTAGATCTCGTGATTAATTACAAGTGTAAAAGACTTTCCACCAACAATGTATATCAATTAAGCTCTATTTTTTAGTCTAGTATCAATTTTTGTTCAAACCAAAACATCTTTAAGATTAGCTTCTATTTTGGTATATTTTTCTAATTTTGTTTTTTTTTTCTTTTGCTGGAGAAGTTGTAAACAGAAGCAGCATTTAAGTTCAAAATAATTTCCACATTGTTAATAAACAGCTTGTAGCCTATAAAGAGCTAGAAACAATTTCCCTTCAATCTCAAGGGACTTTTAATAAAGAGCTTGTAGCCTATAATCTACCACGTTCAGCTTTCAGAAGTTATTGACGTCAAAAGTATATCCAGCTTCAGCAAAATGAGATTTCACCAATGCAAGAGATTTGGAGCGGTGGGAAATTTTGTTCTTTTCTTCTTTGGGCATCTCTGTGCATACCTAGAATGAGAGTAAATGAAATGAATTAACCTTTGCAAGTAACTAAACTATGAAACACTTGAACAGAACATGAAATGAAAGGAGGGATGGAAATACGTTTGGTCATAGCCATCAGGTTCAAAAATAGGATCCCATCCAAAATCATTAGGCCCTCTTGGAGGAACAATCTTTCCCTGACATACGACAAGAAAAATGTGTTAGTGATACACTCATACACATTAACTACTTTATATTTTGTCATGTAAATTGATGAACACACTCTACATATTCTCTATTAGTTAAAATTTATTGAAAACTACAAAATGATGAGTAGAGTTCATTATATAAGAAGTGACCTACAAAATTGTGATTTCTAAAAAATTTAACAAATAATAATGTGTCTAAATAAATGTATTGCTAACATTTTTCAACTAGGCACTACTACACATAAAGCTTTTGACGACGCACATAAGAAGACGGTTATGTCAAAACCGTCTTCTTATACTAGGCAGTGGCATTATCGTAAATAAGAGCTTAAAAACAAAGATGGGTCTAACGTAAACCGCCGTCGTATAGGCTGAATAAAAGAAACCCAAGGCATTTTTGTAATAATGTTGAACTTAAAGAAGACGGTTATGGAAAACCGTCTTTTTATTTGCCACTAACAAATACAAATTTCATTCTCCAGAAAATCCCGTGCCCTAGCCTTGCTCATTCTGTGAAGAGAAGACGCATCCCTGACTCTCGTGCCGTTGACGTCGCTGCGACCTGCTACAAGGACTACAAGAAATTTCATCATTTCCGACGGACTTTTTCCCACCACCTACTTCCGTCTGAATTTTTCATTATTTCCGACGAGATCTTCCCATGGATTTTCAGTCCGTCAGAATTTTTTTTATACGGAATATCAAAAGCCCCAACCATAACTTACCACACAAAGTCTCTCTTTCGTCCAAGCTTGTTGCCTTCGCACCCTGTGTGAAGCCGCCGCCGCAAGAGCTCGACCACCATCAGTGTACCCTTGGAAGAGGTTCCAAAGCCTGAGCCCCCGTGCATGTTGGTAGGCCGCAAAGCTCCCCAGTTCAAAGAAAGAGTTGAAGGCATGGAGTTTGTGGGCTGTCGACAGTGATGATGGTTTCAATTGTGAAGCACAATAATTTGGAAATTAATGGTTAGTTTGCTATACCTCTTATCATAATGTATGATGCTTCTTCTGTGGATGCCATGTTCATGAACCCCCTTTATTTTGTTATGTTTTTATGTTTTTATGCATTTAGTCAAAATTTTGTTGCTTTTTATTTTTTGTTCCTTGAGTTTAGGTTGTGGGAAACTTCGACACCTACATGCACGTATTGATTGTTGTATTGTGAAGAGTTTTTTGTTGTGGGTTTACCTTTTTGTTTATTGAATTTTCTATTTCGGTAGGCCCTGCTTTTTGCTATTTTTGGTGTGGCATTTGATGAACCTGGGTGGTAATGTGCTGCTTCAAGTGCAGTGGCTATTTCATGCTCCAGAATTGGGTGAGTTCTGTGTTTGTTTGGGAACAACTTAGTGGCTTTATTGAGAAAAAAACAAAACAGAGACTCTATGCAACATTACATAAGACAAAAAATAGTAGAGCTTTTAGTGCATTATATGGATTATCACAGCCAACAATCATAAGATTTATTATTTTTCTTGACAGCATCAGAGGGGGTTTTAGTATTTTTCTTGAAGTGAGTCCTCCAATAATTCTTTATCTCATTGTCAGTTCTTCCTGGCAAGCTTCTTGCAATTGTTGACCACCTGAAGTGCTTAATTTTTATTTAGCTTCAATGATTTATTATAAAAAATTGCAAGTTCAAAGAGATTTGGAATTCATTTTTCTTTACGTGTTTCCCCACCTAGCATGCAGCTCTTGAATTATGCTTTCTTCTTGTTGTGTTATTTGACCCTTGTTGAGGTCTGGCCTCAGGTAATTCACCCATCTCAATCTGCAGCTCTTCCCATTTCTTTTCAGTCCTGTTAAGAGAATAATAAATGATCAATCATCTGGACAAAAAAAATGATAAAAATAACTATGAAGAGGGTGGCTCAAGAGTCAAGAGTTAAGAATTATAAAAAAACATGATTCCAAAAGGCCATAAGAAAAACTTATGATACAAGGGTAGTCAATTTACTGAGTTGAAGTTGGAAGCAATTTAATTGTTGTGTGCCACTTGTATAAATCTGTAAATTGATATTGGACTTAGGTGTAAATTGTAACGCCTCAACTTACAATTTGTTTTTATTGATTTTTAATGAAAAATTCTTTTCAATTTTCTTAAAAGCACTCAACTGAATATAACAAAATTTTGCCAATAACTGTTACTTCAAGAAAATTTCATTATTGAGTAATATTTATAATTCTGAAGTAACATATAATAAGAGTACAAAAGATTTTTCCTCATTGATTGATATTTATAAATCTGATGTACAATAAAATACAGACTGGTATCAATTCTATTACATAGTACAAACAATTAAAACACTCTTAACAAAGAAATACATCTTCAAATATAACCTCTTCAAAATATTACATCTTTAAACAAAATTCTCTTCTTGTAGACAACTAATAGTCTCTCTTTGTTGTTCATCTGCTCGCCCGAATAAAATCGAGGTCATAGTAGGTGTCAACCACAGACACAAAGTACAGGGTAAGTTTATGATAAACATAATTTAAGCAACAGAATATATTCAATATGCAGGTATTCATAACAACATCCTCAAAGATGCATGATTATCTTAGACTCTAATCATGATGCATGATTCTCTTAAACTCTTTCAATATTTGGTACCAATTGTCAAGATAGCCCCATCCCTGTGGCACAGAACTTATCCGACCAGTCAGGGTCTCCCGGTGTTGCACAGGTTCTCACCCACACTTCATGTGATCATCATGGGTGGTGTGATTCGCCACCGCAAGAGTCACCCCCCAGCTCAGACACTTTTTGTCTAAACGCACGGACTCAGTTCCTGCAGCTATCTGACACACCTCCTCTCTGAGACAACTCTTATATACACCTCCACTTTGAGGCAACTCTTATGAGACACATCAACATGTAGTATCAATTCTCAAGATAGTCCCATCTCAGTGGTCCAGAACTTATCCGACCAGTCAGGGTACCCCAGTGTTACCTAGGTTCTCACTTACATTTCATGTGATGTGATTCGGTACTGCAAGAGTCACCCCCTAGCTCAAACTTCTCTTATCTGAATGCACGAACTCAGTTCTTGTAACTATCAGATACACCTCCTCTCTGAGGAAGCTCTTATGATACACATGAGATAGTTTCACTTATGCATGACTCATTCATTTTATCAACTTATATGTATTTTCCACATCAATCTCCAATCATTGTCTCATGTAATTTACTCAAAGACTCAATATAAATCAAGTACAGAACTCAGCTTGTTACTCATGTACAGAAACTCAACATATCATTCATATACAGAGATTCATAGAAACACTCAACAACACATGGAATTTAGAGAAATTCATAGAAACACTCAGCAACACATGGACTTCAAACACTTATTCAAACATAAACAACACTTAAACTATCTTTATCATAAAGCTCCCCTATACATACCTTATAACCTCTTATGAAGCTTGTCTATCTCTTCCTAATGGTACTAGCTTCTATACGTGATCTTCAAGGGAAAGTGGAGTCTCTTTATGCTTTGGAAAGGAAAGGATGAAAATGATCCTCTCTTCCCCTTTTTTTAGCCAACCCCATTTTTTTTCACCTTGAATTGGTCAAAGCCAAAAATTTGATAAAAGGAAGAGAGATCAGAAAGATACGCGGATGGGAATAGTGCCTCACCCAATACTTCATGCCAAAGGGAAAGGAGGAAGCAAATGACATACTTAACATAGTAGCATGAGACTCGACGGAAGGATCAAAGCTACCACGAGCAAAGAAGGATTTCTATAAAATATCCTATATACGTAGGCGGGAACAGGGGAAGGGATCAGATTTATTGAAAGAGATGGGAGAGAGATTCACATGAAGTTGTAGTAGGATGAAGTCTTGAGAATGACTTCCACTTAAGGCCTCCCCCCCTTCATATAGAGTTTGGAAAATAATAAAATATTTATAAAAATCTCCTAAGTCATGATGCTTCCATTACAAGTGTCCCTACACTTGTCATGACCTTTACAAGTGTCCAACCACTTGTCATGGTCTTGAAGCTTCTTCCTTCTTTCTCCCAAGTGTCCCTCCACTTGGCAAATCATGAAGCTTCTTCATGGTTCTCCATCTTTCACGTGACCATCCAATAAATAGGAGAAGATTTTTCTTTTCTTCATGCCATCTTGTACACATGTCATTCAAGGCATGACACCTTTCTTCCAAATGTCCTCTTACTTGGCATGTTCATGAAGTTTCTCTCTTCTTCTAGCTTATTCACGAGGACAACAAAGAAGGAGGAGAAAATTTACTTTCTTTCATGCTACTTTGAATAAATAATTCCCAAAGCATGATTGCTTCTTATCTCTTTATCAATGGTGGCTTACAAGTGACTAGATATTTCTTAAGCCTTCATGATTGTATCTTATCATTTTAATTTATGAAGCTTAAGATATTTTTCTATTTATCATGTTTTCATTTTCTTAAAGAGAAGAAACTTATGTGGTTTTCCTTGTATCCACATGTCACCTTTTATGAAGAAGAAGAATTCAATTTAAAGATAGTTTCACACATGGCATTCATTGGAAGGAAGTAAAATTCAATTCGAATTCATCTTCACACATGGCCTTTTATGGGAAGAAGTAAAGTTCAATTTGAATTCTTCTACCTAAGGATAATATTAAATAATAAAACTCTAGAGTTTTCCAGAAATTGACTTCAATTACAGTATAATCACAAGCAGTCTATACAGAGTGTCATACAGAGTTTACATACAAAACTGCTCTTACCTTAATTCTGATTGGTCCATACTACTTTTGACCATCAAAATTACTAAACCATTTTATTAAATAAGTCTATATATAATACAATTAAGAGAAAATTCCATAGATTTTATTTATCATTTCCCTATATTTTCTGATGCTTGAATTCTTCTGAATAAAGTTTCAAAGTTATTACCTTATAAAATTCACAGAAATTCTATTCTAGGGTTTTCTGTCACAAAGTATTTTGATAATCTGCCATCTAAGAGTATTATGTAATTTCATCAAGTTTTCACAAAATCTCTAAGGGTGTCTCAGACAGTTTTAGTCTCAAGGGTATTATGGTAATTTCAAAAGTATCCAAGGGTATTTGTGTAATTTTTACCTTAAGGGCATTTCTGTAATTTCTACTTCAAGGGAAGGGTAGTATGGTCATTTCTTTTAATCTATTTTTTGTAATATCTTTAATTAATATTTTGCCCAAATAACTTAAATATAGATCAATCAAGTCTCACATAACCTAACACTCATATCAAATAGTTGTGCAAGAAACATTTTGACCATACATTTGCAGTTATTGAAATTTTAGGGTGTTACATAAACTATGTTAGGAATTAAGGAGCAAGACATATATAGTGTATAAAGATTGGTAGGGACCTGCAAGCCTAGCAACAGAGTTCCATCCGCCCTCACCATGGAACTTGACATACTGAATGAGCACTCATACATGTTTGGTATATTGAAGTGGCCTCCTCATTCTCCAAAATTCTGCACTATTATTTTTAAGATTATCGTTTGTTAATGTGTGAATGTAATAAACCGAGTAACATAAGTTTACATTGAATGAAAATGAATAAGTAACATATAATTAAATGTTAAAGGCTCACACACTTAAATATCTTAGAGTTTAAGGTTGAGGGTAGTTTATAACTCATTTCTATAGTTTATTCACATTGTGTCCATGGAAAAACTTCCTATATTTTAGCCCCTCGGACTACCTAACAATAATTTTATAAATGATATTTTTATTTGATTTTACAAATGATACTCTTTTATAGTTGAGGTACGCACCACTGATACTTTAATTTGATTAAATTATTTTATCTCAAATCTGATTCTAAATGAATTTAAATAATCACATTTATCAAAAAATGAAGAAATAGAAATCATTCCCTTACAAAGTTTTAAAAATTACATTTTTAAAAAGAAACTTGGAAGCCTGCTATGCAAGACTGTAATATTAATAACATAAGGAAAGGAATTCAAAGTAAGGGCATAACTGTGAGTAGTCTATAAGTGTGAATGTATGTCCATGAACAAGAAATTACCCTTGCTCTTACAGCATTGAATATATGTTACTTAATGTGAATCATTGTTATCTTTCATTTTATGATGAATAGAACAAATATTTTATTCCATTGTTTTTTAAAAAAATGAGTTATAACTTTAATTCTCATATTACCCTTACTTTTAAAATAGGGATGAGGTGTGGATTACAAAATTAAGAACCATGCTGTGACGATTTCTTAGCTTGGTAGTGGCTTTAAAGATCTTATCCTAGAGTAAGATAAGATAATGGCACTTTAGGGGTCGTTTGGTTTGAGAAAACATTTCCTGTTTTTACTAAGATATGGTTCATGCCAGAACAATAATCAAGCATTGTCCATGCTTTCTTTAGTTAAATTAGTCTTCCCGCGGTCACCACCAAGTTTTAATATTCCATATTACATACTATAGTAACCACTCCACTTGCTCTAGTTATTATATATATAGCCTGCGCGCACACACACACACACACACAAATGCTTAGAATTCAAGTATAGCAAAGATGGGAACTGAACTTCGAACCAATTCCACTGACTACAAAACTGAGCTTCTTTCCCCAACAATAGCTATAGAGAATGTGTCCATGGCTAGGCAACCTTCATGGAGGATCAACATGGAAGAACATAGGTTACCAGAAAGGCACATGGAGTCTCATTTTGGCTTTGGATTCTTTATAAATACACTAAGTATATTATCGATTGAGCATATTTTATTTTATTTTTTCAATTTATTTTCCATCTTTTTTGTGTCCAAAATTGCATTTTTATCTGTTAGAGAGGCAAAGGAAGCTTGTTGAGTATTACAAGAGGCAGGAAAGGCTTCTTAAAGGGTACCAAGAAGTGGACTGATACACTGACTTGGGCATGATACCAGGAAATTTAACGAGAAGAAGAATTAATCATTTTCTTACTATCCTTTTCTTGTTTTTAATTATTTTATATACTTTAGGCACTGTTTGTGGTGTTCTCCAATCAGAATTGGAGTTTTATCTTGGTAATCCACATAATTAACAAAGATTTTCATTTAAGAATTATACAAATCATCAAGGTAAGACTTAAATTATGATTGAAGAATAGCAAAAATAGCACATTAGATACTGTACTCAAGTTTTGTTCTTATTTAAAATGGTTTTGTGATGCATATATATGAATGGGAAATTTAATTTTGATTCTCAGGATGAGATGAAGGAACTTGAAAGGAGTGAGAGGGTGGCAATTTATGCATCCAACATAGGGAACATGGAGCTATTTGTGGCAAAAGTATATGCTTCCATTGAGAGTAGATCCCTGGTTGTTATTGCATCAACTCTGGACTCACTATTGGATCTTCAGGTACAAACATTAATGCAAAGGTAGTGAGTAGTCTTTTTAAAAAAAGATTACCCGTTTATTTCCTTAAGAAAAACCTAGATAGAATTTGAAGTTTGTGAAATTTGTATATATAAAGATTATTCGTTTATTTGCATCATGCTCGGGTTGTTAAACGTGGATAGTTGTTTATGATGTGAATTACTGACTCATTTTTGGTTTAAAATCCATGCAATAGGATTGCCTTCTTTGTCCCTCAGGGTTTGCTGCCAATTTGGCCTTGATGGCAGCAATAGGAAGTATCATAACAACTTACATCAGAATTACCTGTGAGTGTTGACAACGATGCTAGTGATTTTATTTCTTATTGTTTCTTTATATTTCTGATGGCAACAAATTTTGCCTATAATTTGCATATAATTTTCCTTGTGTAATATTGTTCATATTATTTTTTGCAGCCTTTTTAGCATGGATGGAGATTATGCACCTATGGTCGAGCTAGCAGACCTTTGCAAAAAGCATGGATTTTTGTTAGTCATTGATGATGTAAAACCTCTTTTTCTTTATGAAGACAAGGCTTCTGGATGCTATTATTTACATGGTTCTGAACTTCTGATCCTTTGACTAAGGTTAATACTTACGAAGAACTGACTATGATAATTATAGTACATGTATAACATAACATTTTTGCTCCTCTCTCATGTTTCCTTTTCCTATTGTTGGTGTTTTTTTTTTGTTGTTTAGTTATCCTAGTTCTTATACTGGATAACATTATTGAATTATAGCTTGCATCATCAGTTCCTAAATTTACAAAAGCAAGTTTAGGGGTATACTTTGATAAAACTGAATTTGCTGAGTAGTCTGACATTGATGTTTCTTGTTTTTTTTTCCAAAGTCAATTTGCCAGTTTTTCAATAGAACTAACACTAGTGCAAGCTATTGACAAAGGGCTCTTTTTTGTCTATTTAATGGTTAATGCAACCTAATCATTTTGTTTTTATTCTATTTTATTTTCTCCTTCCCCCCTAATTAAGTATTTCTGTTAAAAATATCTAAACTTTTTATCTAATAATTATTCCATATATTTTTTCCTTATAAAAAGCATTGACCCACTTTTCCTAATCACCACCTTGCCTTTTAAGTACTTGTTTGTTTCCCTGGCATTTTCTTTCCTTGTTTGTGTCTGTGTATGAAATTTTGTCCTTCTCAATTCACCACTTAGATCAAGACAATCAAAAGGCATGTTTGGACATCCAGAGAAAGGTAAATATTAGCAAATAAACATCATTTTTGTTGCTATCTAAGAATCAATTTACTCATGCGTTGAAATAATTAGTATCATATCATAAATTTTGTCTTGACATAAGAAGTCAATATGCTACGTAATGTTAACATAAGAAGTCAAATTGACTCAACTTGTTTGCGCTCACATAGTAGTTGTAATGTGATCCCTACACATTGTCATCTATAAATCTATATTGGAGCTAACAACCTTCTTATGGAAAGTTAGCTACCTAACTTTCTTATGGATTGGAGCTGCTATTAGCTTGTGATCTATGTGTGTTTCGTTACCTACTTATTGTTAGCTAATGTCAAATATACTATGATTGTCACATATTTATTACAGTATAAATAACACTAAGTATTGTTGTGAGTAATCAGTGGCAATTTTGGTTCTGCTGTTTGGATTAATCATGATTTGCATATGCTTGAGGGCATGGTGGGTGTTTAATTACGAAAACTTGGTGAGATCTCAAAGGGTTAAGTTGGTGCCAGTTTGAGCAGCATATTGTCACAAGGGTTAAGTAGGTGATGAGTATGAAAGCAGTGACACAGATGATGGGCACAATGATGGCAAGTATGGGCAAATCTGAAGCAGGTTGGATAGAAAGGTGTCATGTATATGTAGAATATTTAATTTGGAGAAGCCGTGATGAAAGTGAAGTGCCCATAAAATTAATGCGTTTGGATTAATTCTAAGTTCTAGGAACAGGCACATATGTTGGTCACAAGGAAAAGGAACACCACTAAGAGGAGCACAAGGGGTCAGGTTTGACTGATATAATGAGGGTGGTGGTTTTTTCTTCTTCTTTCTATAAATAAAAAAGCTTTTCTGTTTTTCTAGGGATGTAATCTGACCTAAGATTATTAAGATCTCATCTAAGATTATTAAGTGATATTATTTTTCATAAATAATATCTTGCAATTGAATTTGAAGCATGTAGCATAATCACTATTGGCCTCAGGTGGAAATGATGGACCATATATGAAAACTATCTCAAATACTGCGCCATGGATTGTGCTATTGGCATTGATAGGGATTTCCGGAGCATTATTGAGTTGGGGAGTGGAAAGAGTGTTACTATAAGTTCTGTAACTTTGGCACTCACATATATATTCTACATAACCAGAGCAACTTTACCATATATTAAAATGAAAACACGAGTATTCACAACTAACCAACAAAACATAGAGTAAATATTGTCATTGAAATCAATTTGGTGAATGTAAAATAGCTTTCAAGATTATTGTTTCTGTATGACAACTAAGAAGTTTCTATAATTATCATAGACATCAAGGTCATAACTGTGAGTAGTCTATCTAATTGTTGAATCCCCAATTTATGCCTTTTAAAGTCCTGTGTTTTTGGTGTTATTGTGAATTTCTTTATGTTGGCTCGTTGTATGCACCAATTTTTTGTAGGTATTGATTATTTTATTTCATTAATTAGTTTTCTGAATTGAGTTATCACATTGTAATTACTTTGTATGGTATATATGTCCCTTTGCCTTGTTTTTTTAACATTTTTATATCTCACTCTCTCAATATGTAGTACTCAGAAATTATCCATTTTGAATGCTTTCAGGGTCCCATGATGACTATTGATATATATATATATATATATATATATATATATATATATATACTCAAAGCTTTTATAATCTGGCCATGGCCTTTGCCCCAGTCAAGAACTGTAGTAATGGGTAGAAGCCCCTCAGTGTGTTGTTGTTTTCAAATGTCATGTAAAATACACAATTTGTTGCTGGTGTATGTATTATAAAATCTATTTGCTTGATCTTGTGGTTGAGAATTACATTGGTGACTTTGGGCTTTCAATGTATTATATATAATAATATATATTGGTATGTTGTCTTCAGTTTTTGAATATAGGTGCATAAAAGAAAATGATGCGTTTAAAAAAAACACGATGGGATACAAAGAGGATTTTTGCCAAAATCGTCTTCGTATCTTATTTTTACAAAAAAAAATAAATTATTACAATAGGGGAAACAAAGACATTTTACCCAAAAATCGTCTTCGTATCTTCTTTTACAAAAAAAAAAAATCAAATAGAGGAAACAAAGATGATTTTTCCAAAAATGTCTTCGTATGTGCACATACAAAGATGGTTTTGGGTAAAACCATATTTGTATCTTCTTTTACAAAATAAAATAAACAAAATAGGGGAAACATGGACGATTTTTCCAAAAACCGTCTTCGTATATGCACCTACAATGACGGTTTTAAGATAAACTGTCTTCGTATCTTCTTTAACAAAAAAAAAATAAACACAATTGGGGAAACAAAGACGGTTATTCCAAAAACTGTCTTTGTATGTGCACAAACAAAGACAGTTTTTCGAATAACCGTCTTCGTATATTATTTTAAAAAAAAATCAACAGGAGATACAAAGACGGTTTTTCCAAAAATCGTCTTTATTGGTGGACATATGAAGATGGTTTTCCCAAAACACGGTGACAAATTCGTAATTAAAAGGACATGGTTAACATCGATTTTCTAAAAAACTTGGAAAACCGATGTTAACGTCTTTCTGTTAACATCGGTTTTCTTAAAAAACTGATGTTAACGTATTCCTGTTAACATCGATTTTGCAAGTTTTCAAGAAAACCAATGTTAATGTGTTCCTGTTAACATCGATTTTTTAGGTAAACTTGCAAAATCGATGTTAACATGAACATGTTAACATCAATTTTTCAGGTTTTTAAGAAAATCGATGTTAACAGGAGATAGTTAACATCAATTTTTCAATGAAAATCAATGTTGTTGTTATTAAAAAAACTTAAACACCCTTGTCGCGCCTCTCTCTCACTGTCAGTTTTAGCCTTCACTGCTCGTTCTCTCAGCCTCCATTGTTCATTCTCGTGCTCGTTCTCTCAGCCTTCACTCTCGGTGTTCACGACGCTTCCACGGTGATTTTGGTTGTCGGTGTTGTCTCTCACGGGGCTTGCACTGTCTCACTTGCAACGTCTCACTCTGGTGTCTCTCATCACTTGTGCAGATGAGACTTCTCACTCTCACTTTCTTAGCTCAGGTACTCTCTCTGTTTCTAGTTCCAATGCGGAGAAGATTGTAGCTCTTTAAAGTGCATTGCACTTATTGTTAGTAGTAGGCAGGATAGGGTTCTAGTGCGGATGGTTAGTGGTATTTGTAGCATTAGGACGATTAACAATAGGATGTAGCATTACAGGCTGGATAAAGTATTAGGATGATTAACAGGAGGATTGTAGCATTACTTATGATTTATTGTTATGTGTGAATTAGATAGCTATTTTGGTTCAAAATTGTGAGACGTTGTTGTTTCTTTGTTAATTTAATTACTTTCTAAGGTGTTGCTATGTGGATTTCAATCAAATTGTTGTTAGTTTGTGCTCTTAGGTGGCTTGGGGTAAGACACATCTTGTGCTTCATTCCTAACTACTGGCTTTTAATAAATTTTGTTTTGCTACTCAAGTAAAAAAAAAAATGAAGATTATGTGACTGAAATTGGAATTGAAAACAACAAGGGATTGGTGTTTAGCCTGATATGTAAATGTGGATTCATTTTGTGTGAATGTTGTGTGAATGTGGGAGCAGCTTGCAAGAACTGATAGCATGCTCTGAGTCATGGATAGTGCACAAACTACAAAAGGAGCAGCTTGCTTTGCTTTCATTGTTCAACACTAGATTTTTGTGGATTTGAGTTTTCATTATGTCATAGGATTTTCATGCTCTCTCTCACTCACTCTCTCTCACTTACCAAAAGAGCAGTTGATCACTGATAGAGTTACACAGTTGATCACTGAAAGAGCTACGCAACAAATAATGATGTTGTTCAGCCACCTGCAGTCCCAGATGCAGTCTCAGGGTGCCATGCCGGCTCCAGAGGTTCAATCATGTCCTTTTGGTGCCCGTGTCAGCACCAAGGGAAGCTGTCTCGATCCCTCAGGGAATGACCCAGACACGGGTGCATTTAACAGGCGTGGGTTGTATGTCGATGACAATCCTCCCTGCCTGGTTGCCCTTGGAAGAGTTTATGAGGGGTCGACAACCGTGCACAACGTCCCTCTTGCCAATGATCAGGTTAAGGTGGGTGTTGGGAAGTTTGAGATGCTGATGCTCGCATCCCTATACCCACTGACGAGGTTTAGTTAGTGGGCAAGCCCTTAACACTTTCCTTGCTTGGCCAACACATCTTGTACAACCTATTTTGAATAAGGTATTTCATTTTTTCCTTCTTTCTTCTCATTTATGAATGATTTGTCTCATATAAGGCTAAGATAGTCGTTCACTTATGTTTGTTAACGGTGTAGGATAAACATGAACCTGAAAGACCGGTGAAACCTGTAAATAAGGCGAAACATATTGTCGATCCCTTGTACCAGATCGCATTGACCATCCCTGATCTTTTCCTCAGACCCTGCAGGTGCCATAGGACCCTACTTTGTTCAGGGTGCATGATGACAACTTTCTGTTGTACATCAAGCATGAGGATATTTCTTAGATCATCCATGGTGGTCAATGTCTGAACATCTCCGTTATACAATTGTGGATTCGGTAAGTCACTTTCAATTGGCTACCGTTACATAACTCATTGTTTTATATTCATGCATAATTGACTTTATTTATAAAATAATAGGCATATGAATGACTTATGTCTGCAATTGGATCATGCCGATGTGTATGGATTCATCGAGCCACTGTCCATACAAAGATCTGGGCAATCTCAATTTGAATCCGAGGACTATGTCAAGAAATGGATGCAGAGTTCACAGAAAGATGTCTACCTTGCAGCGTACTTGAATGGGTAAGTAAAAATGTACAAAAGAATTTAATTAATGTATGCAGTATAATAACTACTTTTTCTCCAATGCAGTGCACATTGACAACTGGTCGTTATATGTCTTAAGGCCAATGTTGTCATGTGGTTCTTTTCGTTGCACAACAAGCCTGATAACTACCTTAAAGGAATTATTAACAAGTGGGTTGTAATTCGTAAGACATTTTTGTTATTATTTCTAACACATGAATATGTTAATTGTACAAAATGCATGCATGTTTCTTTTAAGTAGTGCTTTGAAGGGAGTCCATGACCCTCAAGGAAATAAATCAAAGGCTACTACTAAATGGATTGCGCTTAAAGTAAGTCTTTTAATAAATCATGGTTTATGTATTCAAAATAATTTTTATTACTATTTACACTAATTTCCGTTTAACTTTGACCATGTTATTGAATTTAGTGTAATAAGCAAAAAGAAAGCACTGAATGTGGCTATTATGTCATGCATTGGATGTCGATGATAGTCCAAGGAGTCTTCAGGGATAACTGGGACATGGTAATTGTCTAATTCAAAAATAATTTTATTTTTTTGACTTGTTTTTGTTTTACACTTATTAAATTATTTTTTATTATGTCATGTAGTATTTCACTGATGAAAGACCACTGGAAGCCAAGAGATTGAAGGCTATTAGGGATCAATGGGCCACATTTTATCTTAAAGTTAGAGATGAAATATTAGATTAGGTGGTTAAGGGATTTTTAAAAAATTGTATAAACATTAGGTTAGAAAATAATTTTTTTGACACTATTGAATTTTATTTGTTACTGAAATATTATTTTATTGTATTGTATTCTGAAATTGGTTGGATGTGGTATTTCATTTACAGGTTGAAGAACTGGTAAAAAAAAGAAAAAATATTAAAAAAATAACATCGGTTTTCATCAGAAAATCGATGTTAACTTACAGTACAACATCGATTTTCTGACAAAATCAATGTTAAAGTTACAACTTTTACATTTTTTTTACGTTTTATTTATTAGATAGCGACATCGATTTTTACTAAAAATCGATGTCGTATACTTTTTGTTAACGTCGATTTTGAAAACCGATGTTAATTTCCACATTTTCAACGTCGCCTGATTCAATATCGGTTCAAAATCGATTGAAATGTAAAAAATAACCGATGTTGAATGCTATTTTTCTAGTAGTGTACATCAATGCAATTAGACAATAATCATTAGGAGTACTGACAATTAATTTAAAAAATCTCACTTGTTGAATGTTGATGATACGGAAATAGTATTTGTATTGCATATATATTTTGAGCTTGAAAGATTTAGATAAATAATGGATGACAATATTCGTAGGGGTGTTTGCGGGTCGGTTCGGATCGGTTTTGGCCAAATTTAGGACCCAACCCAATCAAATTTGATCGGTTCGGTTCGGTTTGGTTTTCAGAAAAAAAAAATTGAAACTCAACCCAACCCAACCCGTTCATGAACAGTTCGGTTCGGTTCGGATCACCGGGTTACCCATTTAAATTTTTTTTTAGAACTATTATTTTATATCACGATTCTTTCAAATATCTCATACAATTAAAACAATATTATCAAACATATGAAAGTAGTAAAATTGATTCATTTAATACCATTAACATAATATTATAAAATAGACTTATAATATAAATTAAAACAAAAGATTTGTGAACAATATTTACTATAATAGTCTGAATCACAACTGAATCTTACAAACCAAGCTTTGTTATAACCAATTTTGTTGCAACCATATTTGCTGAAACAAACAAATAAACAAAATATGATTCATTAATATTATAAACATGGTAAACAATAT
>PYAF01004095.1:334440-347403 GCA_007407185.1 Glycine tomentella | reverse complement strand
TGCAGTTTCAACACTTGGAGACCCAATATTAGCAGTATTTAAAGCCAAACCAAACAATTCTAAAAATTTAAACACAACCCCGTTAGCACAAAAATTAATTGATATTTTATACAAATATAAAAATGAAATAAGAGATTAATGATTATACACCTGATTCAATCTTTTCCGCTTCATTTATTTCAACTTGCAAGTCATTAACTTTTTGCTTAGTAGATCTAAGCCAATTTTGGGCACAAATGAGAGCTTCAACAGTAGTAGGACTCAAGGAACTACAAAATGAATCCAGAATTCTACCCCCTGTACTAAATGCAGACTCAGATGATACAGTATATACAGGAATGACTAATATATCTCTAGCCATACAGGAAATAATATAATATTTGGATGTCTTCAATTTCCACCAATTTAAAATGTCAAACTCAGGGTGGTCATCTTCAACATCATCCTCCAAATACTTATCTAATTCATTTTTTTTGCACCTCACCCTGTTTTTTCTTAATTTTCATTCTAAATTCATCATCCCAATCATCATCCTTATCACCTTTGTCGTCATTATGTTGTGAGACCATGTTTAAAGCCAATGTACTGAAATTAGCTGAATTGCTACTAGAATGACAAATGGGATGTTCTAATACATATTGCTGAATCAGTTTGTAAATGAGGTCTTTCAATTTTTTCATCATGTCCATGCTCTTCTCAACACCATACATACGATTAAAACAAAATTGAATGTATTCACATTTATAACGAGGATCAAGGAAAATATTCTATCCTTTTTTTTAATGCAATATTAAAAAATATCCTATCTTATTTTTGAATGCAATCTTAAACATTTACAGTATCATATCTTTTTTTGTTGTCAAATTATTTTTTTAATTTTTAATATATATATATATATAAATAATAAAATTTATATTATTATTACGGGTTCACGGATCAGGTCATTGGATCAACAGATCTGTAAATCTAAACCTGTGACCCAACCTGTACATGAACAGTTTTGATCGGTTCGGTTCGATATTTACCCAAATATATAAATGACCCAACCCAAACTGTTCAGATCGATTCGGATCGGTTCGAGTTCACGGGTGACCCGTACCCGCGAACACCCCTAAATATTCGATAAACAGGAAATGCAAAGTCAACAACAACTGTCCACCCTACAGAATCAATTGTCACAAATCAGCAAGAGATTTATAACTTATATTATAAAATATAAAATTACATCCTTTGTTACTAAAATTACAGGAAATACATCAAACATTTTAGGGAAAAAAGAGGGGGAAGAATAAATAACATTAAGAAATGAACTTCAAGTTCATGAAAATAAGATTTAATTGACAATATTGGCAAAAAATAAGTTAAGGAACATGAGTAAAGAAGGATCATATTATTATAATATTGTAGAAAAAGCAAGTTGTGATAAAACATCTGGGAAACTATACTTAAAGCTCAGTATTTTCCATTACATCACAAAATGACTTCAAAGAAGTTTTATCCTCGACACCTAAAAATATTTAAGAAAATTGCAAAACACATTGATCATATAACTAATCCAACTGGCTTACAAATAAATTTAAAAGTGGATAATTCAAAGTCGTGCTACAAGCCTCTTTATATAAGCTTATTGCCCGCATTTACATTAAATAAACCATCCAGCATGCTGCAATTAATACTTGCAACAACATTGGATTTTTGTCCATTTCTTATTATTATTAAAGCCAAACAATTATTCAAAAAGAATGCAAGCCCACTTAACATTAGCGAAATCACCACAGCATTTGAAACTATTCATCAAGTATACATAGTAAATGTTTCAGCCTTTCAGGTGCCACAGCCAAGACATTCTTTTAACAGATCTGCATCTTGGGTAGACATTTACCAAGTCTTTAATTTCTCAAGTTGCTTTCTTCAAAACACCCATTATGGCCAACTCACATACATATACCCCTTTTAAGAGAACAGGCACAAAGCTTCACAAATTAGAATTGATATAACCAATATTGCACTTACTCCTGCGGGTGGTATACTAGCCTTTATTTGGCTTCCTACCAACATATCATTTACAAAATTCAAGCCCCATTGGGTTCATGATCACTTAGCACATCAAGCTTGCTCAAAATAGACATTGTTGCTTCTTAGTTCTCTCATATTTGTTAAAAAGATGTCTCGATTTTTCAAAAATATTTACTAAACATGCTTATAACTTCACGTACTTTGGTGATTTCATTACTGACACATGAACAAAGTCCATTTTGCGTTGCTCTACTAGTAAAAGCCCAATGCGGTTGCAAGGCATTAATAGCTACATGCAGAAAAGGTTTATTTTAACCAAATGTTTTCTTCATGCCTACATTGATAGGCGACTTACAATGCCTTTATAATGGATTTGCATGATGAGTTGCAAATGCAATGCAAGGCCTATTAAAAAAGGCTTGTAGCATGACTTTGAATCATTGTTGACTGCTGTAGATCGAATACTATGTTTCCAAAACAGTTGGTATAGCCAGAGGCGGTACTAGCAAAAGGTTTTAGCCCATGCCAAATTTTAAGTAGTGTCAAATTTTATGTTTAGTTAGTGCCAAATTTTATTTTTAATCCTAATTAATTATATAAGTATATAAAATTATTCAAAAAAATTATCCGCCACTCAATAACTGCAAATTTTATTTTTTAGGTAGTGTCATGGTTATCGCTGGTTCCAAAGTGGCTCCGCCACTAGGTATAGCATTCTTGTATTGAAGTGTTGATTCTGTGTAATCCTCTCTATATGTTTGTGACTGCTGAAAGCATGCATAGGTGAGAAAATATTGAGGTATTTTGGGTGTATTTGAGGTTTGGGTTGGAAATGTAACCACTTTTGTATTCTCCATCATGTTTCTTTAGTAAAATACACTACTACAAAAAGGATCTTTTAAGACGCATGTTTTAAGACGGTTGTGGAATACCCGTCTTAGAAAGGTGTGCGGTGACATTTTTGAAATTAAGTTCAACTTTTTAAGATGGTTTTCGTAAAATGGTCTTAGAAAACAAGTGTTCAAAGACGGTTTTACGAAAATCGTTTTTAAAAATCTTGATACGAAATTGAATCAAAGACGGTTTTCGTAAAACTATTTTTGAAAATCGGTGTTCAAAGACGGTTTCGTAAAAACCGTCTTAGAATGAGTGTGTTTTTACTTTTTATACCCCCTTCCTCACCCTCCCCCCTCTTTTAAATTTTTGAAATTTGAATTTAAAATTTAAAATCAATATGGAAAACGAAAATCCGCGTGAACAAAAGCCCAACCTTCTTTCTTCTTTAGTCTCCGTCTTCGTCAATTTCCTTCTCTCAATCTCCGTCTTCGAGTTCCAAGTATCTGAAGATAACAATTTCAAACCCAAAACCGTCAAGAAGCTGCGACGTGGTGACGCTCTTCGACCGGCTGGCTGAGGCGTACCTTGGGTTCTTCATTCCCCCGCGATCGAACAAGACACAAGAGCGTGGTGGAGAGCGAGGTGATGCAGAAGCAGGAGTTCGTGGAGCAGATAAAAATGGCACAGAAGAAGTACCTGCGGTGGCTCGCTGTGCATCCAGTGATCAGGAATAGTGACCAGTTAAGGGTGCTTTTGCAGGTGCAGGGGAGGCTGCAGCTGCCGATGATCACCGACGTTGCGTCGAGGGTGCTCGATGGTGCGACGTAGCTTCCGAAGCAGCTGAATGGGGAGAGAGTGCTTGAGCCGAAGGGTTGCTCGGCTTTCAGGTGAATGGAACAAGTTGAGTTCTCGTTCTTCTCACTCACGAGTTCGAACTTCATGGGTGGCGAGTCGGACTCGGTCCACTTCACCGAGTTGGGTAGCTCACATATCCGTGACCAAACATCCAAGTCTGAAACCCTTTATGCTCTGTGAACAAGCACCACTTATTGAACCGCAACACCAAATCAGAATCAAAAGGTAGTGGACTCAGTGTTTAGATCAAAGCCTTAGTCAACTTCTCCTTTTACGATTGGTCAGTTTTTCCTCTGATGAGTTGATGTTGTTTTGACTGATTTTCTTTATTTTGTGTTCATTATGGGACCTTTTTCGTCTTTGTATTTTTGGGACAGCTTCCCATTTTACATCTTGCGATTTGGAGATAGTCCCCTATTAATGTTATATACTCTTATTTGCTGATGGAAAATGCATTTGTTCCTATGCTGCCAAATGTACCAGCAAAGCTTCCATTTCCTGTTGTGACTTTAGAGTTTTCTTGGTAATTAACTTTGGAGCTGTGATGTACTAATTTGAGTGTCCTTTTTTCAGATGGCTCTTGCAAACACCAAGATGTATGTGGTGTTTTACTCCATGGTGTTGCTGATCATCAACAATTGCACTGAAGCGGTTTCAGTGAGAGGAGATTATCACATAACTGGATTCCATTTCCAGCCCCTTAAAACTGGATGAACGGTTAGTATGAAGACCTTATTTTTGGACCTGTATTTTCGTTTTTGCATATATTCCATATTCTCTAGTCAGTCTTAATCATTGACAGTAAAGTAAGTATGCATTATAAAACACTAGAAAACAATTGGGTCTCTTTGAAAAGGAGATGGATTAATGAATAGATTGTAATATTGTTTCAATTATTTTGTTGACATATTGCAGTAGAGGTCTTCAATAGGCTACGAATATTGCACAAAGTTGTTTAAGTTAGCATGCATTAATTTGCCCAGGGGTTTGTATATGATGTGCTGGACCTGCTGGTTTTTTGTACTCACTTGGTGGTTCCTAGGCTTATTTGCTTACTCTGAGTTTCATTTACCAAATTAGTGCATTGCAGATAGTTTTATCCATATGTAGCTTTTTTAAACTGGTTAATGAATCTAATTTTAAGTTTGATTGTATTGTAAGTTTGTTTGAATTTCCTATGTTCATGAGTACATATGATTTATCACCAAAATTATTAAAATAACTCTTGATCATGAGTAGCAGCCTTTTTTTAAAAAGAGCTAGTGATTCATAATAAGGAGGAAGCAACTGAATTATTACGTACGATAAATCATATTGGCTACACTACTACAAAGTGGGCCTTTTACATCGGTTGTAAAGCGCATTCTAAGACGGTTGTATGACCGTCGTTGTATGGGATGTCGTTGAAAGCTGTCACTTTCGACGACGGTTATAAAACAACCATCTTCGTAGGTTGAATTTTCTAAGACAATTATTACTATAACCGTCTTAAATTAGTGTGTTTTTTTTTTTAAAAAAATGATCTAAGACGGTTATAAGGAAAAATTGTCTTTGAATGTCCACATTCTAAGACGATTTTCATAACAACCGTCTTAGAACAGATTTTTATATAAAAAAAAGCACACTAATCTAAGACGGTTATTCCAAATAACCGTCTTAGATTAGTGTATTTATTTTTTTTTTAATTTGCTAATATACACTAACTTGCTAATATTAAGTGTTTTACTCTTCTTGTCTATTTGATTAAGTCATCATGAACAAACATGTAAAATAGGAAAATATTTTTCTATAGTGGGAATTCTTTTATTGTTTTCAGTTTAACCTTGTTTTTATCAATAAAAGGTCTTTTTCATATATATATATATATATATATATATATATATATATAGATAGATAGATAGAAAGCTGAAAAGTTACTAATGACATGCTTGAGGCACAACATATAATTATAGATATTGATTGCTGCACAACTTAACAGTGCCCTACCGTTCAAGTTTTTTCTATTAGTTTTACTTTTAATATTGTCCAAACTCCAAAAAACAAAATATTACCTAGCCAAACTAGTTTGAAAAAAAAAAACTCGTGATAACATACAAAAATTAGTAAAGCTAGTGCCAAGCCAATTGGCATTTAACATGTAATTTTGGACTTTGGAGACAAAAACTATACTTAAGAAAATATCAAATCATATCTAAAATAACCATACACACTAAGTCCAACGAATTAGTAGCAAGCACTACTCCATGAAAATAATATACTGAGTTAAGCATTATTGTCCATTACTAAAACTATCTTATCAATATTATGTAAAATGCTAAACTGCATAATATACCTTGTAACCATATCACGTATTACTCGCGGCACCAAAACAGGAGTCTTTTTGTTATTTTCATACAAGAACTTTTTAATCCTTTGCATCGCATTAGCCTCCCTCGTGAAGTCAAATTCAAATCCAATCTAAAATGTCAAAAATTAACAAGTAGATGTTCAGAACTTGTCATGATAAATTGCAGGAACAACCTCAATATTAGCATGACTATGAAGCTATATAAGCATGGAAAAGACACTAAATAATTTATGCAAAATTCTAAGACAATCAACTGAAGGTAGAAGGGGGTAAACCAGTGGTGTTTCCTCAAGCATCAAACTATGTTGTTCATAAATAAAGCACTTTAAGTCCAGTATTCTGTACTTGATTTACATGCTAATAAAAGATGCTTGTTCAAATTTCTTTATAGAAGTAATAACTTGGTTTTACGCAAAATCAAAGGAAAACTTGCTAAAGGGTAAATTCCTATTTTCCTCCCAAACCTCCATAGCTGCACAATTTAGGAAAGAAAAATCAGTGATAATAACATTCATAAAGATTTCAGTCCAAGATTTAATATTAAAATACTCCAAGATACCTCTGAAAGAGTGATGACATATTGCCCTTGGACAAAAAAGTCCTTTAATCTTACTCATTCAAAAGCACAAAACAATTAGGTAAAAAGGTCAGATATGTTTAGAACTTCCTTACCACTTGATAGTATAATATTCTTTCTAACTCATCGCATGTTTCTAGTATGAATTGCATCCAAATTCTAAAATCAATCTGTCATACATTTCACTATAATCAAGGTACACAATCCATTTTATTCTTAATAGGAACTTCTACATTAATCTGTAATCGAAAAACAAATCCAGCAATGTGTTTCTTCTTTGATTAGGATGCTACTAATAAGCAAACCCATTTAAAACAGGGGAAGACAACATGTGGGAATCAAATAATTCACATAGCCTTACAAGTTATAGACCCCTTCAGTGATCTGAGCAGCAGTAGCTGATTCCCCTCCCCTAAAAGGCTCCAAGCAGTAATTGGAACTTAAATTGTTAACCATAACTAATTAACTAGTGGCCTAATTAGTAATTAATCAGTGCAAGCATGCATAAACACTTGATCTTGAAGAAAAAAGAATACTAGTGCAATTCAAATGACAACCATTACTGAGGGGCAGGGCAATGATAAATAAGAATATAAGATAGCAGGTCAGAAGTTTGACATGGACCTGAGCAATTGAAGCAGAACCAAGGGGTTCGACATCGAACCTGTCGAAAACATCATCAATACCTTGTCCCAGCTCATTCTCCAGCACTAGATTCACCACATCAAAAGGGGTTGGAGGAGCCCTATCACATAGCGTAACAAGCCGTTTCACCCATGCAGCCGGGGCCAAATCGGGCTTCCCAATAATCTGAGCAATCTATACCACATTTAGTATCATACGTTAATTCCATAGGATGAGCAAAACAATCCAATCATAAGGGAAAATGCAAAAAAAAAAAAATGCCAAGTCATTAAAATCCCCCCAAATTAAAAGCCACGGTCCATAAAAAAGTCTCTTAATCCAGGAAACAAAAACCATAAATAAAATTGAAAAAGAGGAACGAAAAAACAAAATGAAATGTTGGAAGACCTTGAGGAAGAAACCTCCAAGGTCATAGCACATGGAGAAAATCTTATCGGCGGCAAGCTCGTGCTGCCTCTCCCACATTGCTTCCTGCTTCTGCGCATCTTTGACGAAATTCACTCTCACTTGAAACACCTGAACAATGAAGATAGAAAATGAAGCGAAAACATGCATAATAATAATATTAATGAATATAACAATGGTTGAGAGAGAGACCTATTAAAATTAAAATTAAAATTAAAATCTATAATACCAACCTAACTAAGTAGTGAAATTGATAGGAAAGGGATTAGACAGCATGGTATCGAACGAGAAGCTCCACCAATTTACTCCCCGCGAAACAGTTCCTCGCAATCTTCATCTTCATCAACCGATCCTGAATCGACAACCTCTGCCTGAAAACCCTAACCACCCTCCCAATCTCCTCCGCCGCCGCTACCTCCTCCGCCTCGTCGAATCCGTACGTCGATGCCGCCGACCCCTGGCCTCCCGTCTCAGTCAGCCTCCTCTCCAACTCATCGTCATCCTTCTTCAGCGCGTTCAGCTCCACCAAGCCTTCGATCAGTCTCTCGCTGAAGAAGATCTTCAGGGAAGAGGGAATGGGAGTCGTGAAAGTGGAGGCCATGGACGAAAGTGGGATTGGGGCTTAGGGTTAGGAGCATCGAAGGGAAGTGAGAACATTCGTGAAGAATGTGAGAGGGCATAGTCAGAGAGACGCATGTCTGTTTACAAGAAAATGAGATGTTTTTTCAAAGACGGTTCTTGAAGAAACCGACTTAATATTGGGTTTTCAAAGACTATTTTAACAAAACCGTCTTTAAAATGTTACATGTATTTACAAAAATACCATCACTCCATTTTCTAAAACGGTTTTTACATAATCGTCGTTGATCTGCAGTCGTAAAAGACACTTTCTTTAGTAGTGCTATTAGAATGACCCTTCTTTAGTCAAGAAATTAAAATACACTTATTTATATATATATATATATATATATATTACACTCATATTGGCTAAATTAAAATACACTTATTTATATATATATATATATATATATATATATATATATATTACACTCATATTGGCTATTAGAATGGCTTTGTTTTTGTTTCATTCATAAATCATCATAATACATTACTACCTATGATATCAAGATTTCCATATACGAGTATACGACGCATGTTTATATATGTTCATGACTGAAGTTGGAGACAAAAGTTTTTTCCTTTACTACCTATAAATGAAGTATTGTAGTTTTAATAATTTAATTTTAGAGAATTAAATTTATCTTAAATTTATATATTTTTTCCTTTAAATTATTCATGTGAACCAAATTAACAAATACTAATGAATTATATGAGTTTCTTATATCATCATGTCATCTTAGAAGTAACTTCAATAACTTTTTTATTTATGAAAACATATTTGATGTAGGAGAATTTTGGATTAGATTTTATAAAAAAAAAAGTTTACTCTTAATTTTGGATTAATTTTTTTTTTAAAAACACGTTTAACTAAGACGGTTTTTCAATGTCCACATTCTAAGACGGTTCTTAGAAGAAAAAAAACCGTCTTAGTTAATTTTTTTTTTAAAAAAACTTATTTTTAAGACGGTTCTTATGAAAACCGTCTTAGAATAGTGACATTCTAAAATGATTTTGACTTAAAACCATCTTAAAATGGTGACACTGTAAGACGGTTATAGCATAAAACTGTCATAGATTTCATTCTTTTTAAGTCTTCTAAGACGGTTTTCTGGACCAACCGTCTTAGAATCCTTGCCTACGAAAATGGTTCCATAATCGTCTTTGAAAGTCTTATCTTTCAAAGACTCTCGCTATAAAGACGGTTGAAGAACTGTCTTTGTATGGGTAAAACAACCTTCTTTAAAAAACGTTTTTTAAGTAGTGATATTTGGTTGTTGCCTTTGCCTGTGGAGACATGCAACACGCCAAATCACATACTTCCTTGGATTATTTGTTCTTATACTTGCACATCATCTATACCATGTTCTTTTGTCATTAGACCTGCCACTTTCCAACAAACACAGTGGGCCAAACATAACACTGGAACAAGTACATTATCTTAACCCCCATGGCTGGACGAATGTTCTCCCACAAGTTCAAGTTCAATGATGCAACCATATGTTACTTAATGCCTTCATGAACCTCTGTGTGTGTAAAATCAGTAGTTGGACTGGACAGTGTACTTTATTTCAACAACAGTGAGGATTTGGGTGTAATCGATTGAGTTTTAGTGTTCAGCTGCTACTCCTTATAATATTTATTTGTCATAATGATTTTTCTCTTTACTGCCCATGGAGTAGACAAATAATTTGTTGTCAGCAAAACAATATTAAATTCTGTGTTTCTCTTTTCTCGATTTTCTGTTTATGCTCACGGATACAACACATATCCACTTGAACACTTTCTACAACCTGTTCAAGGTTACAAGCAATAATTCAATAAAATATCTTATCATATGCAACATATCAATAGAATATACCAATCAAAATATATGGTTTTTCATAGTTGTAGCTAAACTCATTGGTACTGCATAATTTGCTGATATAGGGTCTGCCAAGTTGTGTTTCAATGTCAAACGTGGTTGGTGTTTAGTTACTTTGCTGCACAAGGTTAAGAGGCAAGTGCGAACCTCAAAGTCAAGTTTGGAAGACATATGCACTATCCTGCCTATTGCTCGAAATTCGAGCCCTTGTGCTAGCTGTCCAAATTAGTTTTTCTGTATATATATAAAATGGCCTTAGGAGCTGCATTAACATATCAGTAGCCATCACATATTTTTTAATACCAAATTTTAGAAGCAACCCTTGCGGATTTCCCAAATAGAGCAACCATTGTCTAAAGATTGCCAAATCAAGAGCCTAGAGGCATGCAATGCACAAACCCCAAATCTGCCTTGCTCTTAGAATGAAACCTTCGCACACAGGTTCCCTACCCTACCCTATAATACGCTGGACTGCAAAACTCGAAGCCATTTAGAGTGTCGTAGCTCCATTTAGACCCATGGGATCCAAAACATGACCAAATAGGCTTAACAAGAGGTGGTTTGCACAAGTCAGAAAGCCCTAATGTGATCCCCATTCAAACAAGTGAACAACACCCTTTGACTTGGTTTATAAATTATAATTGCGCACACTCTTTGCACGTTACTCAATATAAAACATTTCCTACAAGTTGTACACATTAGTTCAGCCATCATAATACCAGCTCACCAAATGAATGCAAGATTTTGAACCATTATTCCCAACAGTACACCTTTGTGCTTGACTGCTATGCTGTTATTAAAGAGACATGGACATTTAAAATTGTCCAAATTCCTCGTATCTATCATTGGATTCATCTACCACCGACCTCAATTATCTATCACCGACCCCAATTAACTTGGACTAAAGGTGCTGTTGATGTTGATGTCTCCCACACAATATTCACGACAACCTCCAATTTTTTTCATTTTACATTCTCTCTCTTCTGTTTGGTGAGGCGTATCCTTTCCAAATTCCTTCTCTCTATATGATAGTATTTGGTCAAAATCTTAGATGCTAACAAAAAACAATATCTCTCACCTTCCAATTTGTATCTGTTCTTTTTTCCGTGGGAAAAACCCTAAACAAGTTGGATCCACAGGGCACTGGTCATGACAAACTAAGATTATCTGCTAGGCCTAAAGTTAACGAGTGAATGCTTAAGCGGATAAAGGAGTGAGCATACCAGGATAGATAAAAAAAATTAAGGAGATTCTGTGTGCTGGACCCTATAGAGGAACGTTTGCTTAAGATGGTTTTGGAATATAAAATGGTGGATTATATATGCCTTGGAAAGATACAAGAATACAACCAATATCCCTTTAAAGATGGATAGACATAAACCCTAAAAGAAAGGTGGGAGGCTATTAAGGATATAGAGCACATCATGAGGGAAGAACTCCCCAAATCACTGAACAGAGAGCACACTTCGAGGGTCTGTGCCTCCCAATGCCCAAAGGCCCCAATTTCCTCTCAAATCACAAGATAACTCTCTCTCTCTCTCTCTCTCTCTCTCTCTCTCTCTCTCTCTCTCAAACTGTCTTAGCGCAAGAAAGATAAGCCCAGGCCTTTAATACAAAATACCCTAATAAGCACATACATAAATAACTATTCTCTATCATCACCAGTTTCCTACTGTAGTTTCAGCAAATTATAAGAAACTATATGCTTGTTCTTTTATCAGAGTTATGCTAAAAAAACTACAGTGTAAAATGAATAACAATCATATGGGGGTCTAAACAATTATGATAATAAAAAGGGGTATAAAGTTCACTTCAGCACAATGGTTAAGGGTGAAAGATAACTTTACACGTAAGGCCCTGCAGAAGTTTGAAACATTCAATCAAAACCAGTCAGATTGTATAATGCTAACTTTCATAGCATGAAAAAAAAAATAACAATTATATCCACCTGGAAGACCCTTCAAGGCATTGAAACAGAGGCAAGTGTCTTCAACCAACACAGGTCCATTCACCTTGCCATGAACAAAAAAAAAAAGTATAAAAAAATGATAACAAAGAAAAAAACAGAACAACCTAAACTCACACAAGGCTAAGCATGTGTGAGAAAAAAATGTTAACGACGCACCTGAAGAGCAGCAATTCGAGCCTTCTCTTTGGAGATATCTTCAGGCTCTCCTTGCAACTCTGGCACTTTGAAATTACAAAAAAAATGGAAAAATAAACTCTAAGAAGAATGATCAAACAAGAAAAGTAACTGAACAAAGAATAATGGTCTGATTGATTCACTTCTCACTTTTCGGTTTTAAAAGTTGTTTTCTAAAACAATTTCACACTACTCAGCAATCAAACACACCCTGCAAATCTTTAAAACACACTCATACACAAAAATGATAGACAAGAAGGAAAGAATAAACAACACGAGATGGGAAAAATACTTATAAAAGAAGGAAAAGTTGGAGGAGATTATTATTATTATTACAGTAAAGTTTGAGGGACTGAAAAGGAATGGAATTGCCCAAGATGGCACGAACTTCTTCAAGCTTTTTGGCATTGGCAGTCACAAAAGTAACTGGACGTGACAGTACCAACCCTCGTGCAGCAGCCATTTCCCAAATCTCGTAGGATTCTTCTGGGGAGTAAATGAAACCAATGATCAGTGAGAAAATCTGAGATACCCATTACAGAAAAATCATATTTTTGTTAAAAAAAAAAAAAAAAAAAAAATCTTCATGGACATGTCAAACATGGAGCATAATTCAATTCAATTCGATGGATACAAACAGGGGCGGATGCAACTTT
>PYAF01004095.1:308620-327239 GCA_007407185.1 Glycine tomentella | reverse complement strand
GTTTGACTGAGAGTGACAGAAGGAGCTAGAAGGCTCATTTTGTGTTTTGTACCCGATTAGGGATTGTATAGTTTTGTATCACCCTGGTGTGGTGCAATCTTTGATGTAAATCACTGTACAGAACTCTGATGATATTATATGAAATGGATTTCCTCCTGTCTATATTGTCTATGTATACTTATGAGAAACTGGATCAGCAAAGGCGTGTAAGATGTGCCATATATGAATGCTTGTTGTTTTAAGTGAATTCCATACATAATTCATCAAGAAAAACGATTCTATGCTTCCGCTAAGTCATATTTTACGCTTATAAAACGCTATCTGATATTATTAATGATAACGCACCGGAGGCCTACGGGGTGTTACAAAAATAAAATAAAATAAAAAATAATTTAGATGTTTTTACTAGAAAAAAATTGAAAAACATGGAAAAAATAATAAAAAAGATGAAAAATAAGAGAGGAGTGTTAGTGATTATGTATGTTTGTAATTTTCATGAATGCAGTAGTTATACTCTTTGTTATTTTTAAGCACCGACCACACACTAATTTTATCATTTTTTCCTTTTAAACTGTATCATTTTTCACACTTTTGTTATAATGATTTATTCTTTTAATTTTTTTAAAAAAGAATTTGAGAGCGCTGCCTCCGAATCCCCGTCACTAATAGTCCTCCTTAATTTTTTTTCTGGATTCGCTCCGGATACAAATACAATACAATCAAAAAAAAAAAAAAAAAAAGGAAGCAGAAGAAAGAACGCAACTTGGAGAGCGTTTCCAACACAGCAACACATGGGTAGTAATTAATAAGCCTTCAGTAGAAAAAAAAGAAGCAAAGGTTTCAGAGAAGTGCATACCGCCGAGACAACGATGGCTTCCCACTATGGCGGCGGCACTGTGTTGTGTGACGTGTAAATGTATAAATTTGATATTTTTTTGTATCCTTTTCTATTATTACATTACGTGTTAGGTTAAATTTTAATTTATTTTTGTTCTATATGTATTATTTTATATTTTTACAGTTAGTTTTATTTGAGTATGATACATTTTAAGGATAGATAGTCTATTTAGTTCGTACATGCATTTTCGCCAATAATTGTCTTTTTATTTTCGAAATGACTAATTTAATTCATAAATAATTAAATAAACAAATGTTACTAATTTAAAAATTAATTTAGTCGAAAAAGCCTTCTTTGCAAACTTATCAGAATTACTCATAATTTAGCCATCAACACTAAGCATCTACCGATATTATAAGCAAAAGCAAAGAACATTGGCTCTATTATGGACACATATGATACCCCTAAAAGTTGCCATTCTTGCTTTAGTTACAACTCCATCACAATTGAGTTTAAAAGATCCTTGTGGTGGATGCTTCCATCTAATAATATCCATGTAATTTGTATTCTTTGTGTGAATTTTAAAATGTTCTCATTCTAATAACTAATAAGAACATTTACTTTTATTATGAAAATCTGGTTAACAATATTAAGAACCGAAGGCACCTTTTTTTTTTTTTTTAAAAAAAAAAAAAGTTCATTTAGTGCCAGATCAAAAGTAATTTCCAACATTCCATCATGAGAAAATGAAGGACTATCAAAATTAGCCGGTATCGAGCTGTCATCAAAATTTGTTGAAAAGAAACAATTGGGAATAACTCCCTCCAGTAACTTAAATGTCTTAACATATGCAAGAGTGCTTTCAGGCGCTTCATTGCATCGAGGACAAGTATCATTTGAAGTTAAGGATCTTCTACAACGTTGGACATTAGTCAACGTACAAAGCATCCTTAACAGTTTTCCCCAGATGCACTCATCTCGTTCTCGTCCTTTCCACTTCGAAAGCTTCTTGAATAAAATTTGAGGTTGATTCACTCTATTTGAAGCACTTTGATATGCCTTTGCTAAGGTAAGAGTTCCATCCGAACTACCTTTCCATGCCAGTGTCCTGGTTGTTTGTAACTTGTAAGAGCATGTGGGACCATGGCCTGAATATATAGTCACATGCATCCTAGGAAGAACACCGTATTAACTTTTGGAAATCCCATTCGCCATCAGGTTTAACAAATTCACAAACCTTCATTTGAAGACTCTAGCTATATAAGGGAAAGTTTTCCTTGTGATGATATCCATTCATCCAACCAATAATTGCCATTATTAATGTGCCAACTCTAATTACTTTCCTTTTTTTTTTTTCCCATGAGCTACATATCCCCTTCCAAAAATTGAAGCTGGAGTTTTTCTTGTTAAATGTTGGAATCTTTTTAACCCACATTTATACTTTGATCTAATCACCAAAGCCTATAAATATTTTTTTGCTTAGTACGCAGGCGCCAACCAGCTTTCATCATAAAAGCAGTATTCACTAGCTTAGCTAATCTAAGACCCAAGCCACCACTTTCTTTGGACTCACACGTCTCTTTCAAAGCTGTATTATGAATTTTCCTACCAATGCCATCTTCCCCCCATATAAAAGCCCTACATTATTTTTTTATCCATTTCATTACAAATAGATGTAGGAAATTGGACAGATTGCATTATGTGGCTCTTGTAAAACTGATTTGCCAAGTGTGACATAAAGGAAAAATCTAGATAATATAGAGGTAATCTTGTTAAACAATAAAGGAAAAATCTTGCTAGGTCGATCTTTTGTGAAAAATATTTGTTTAACATGCTAGAAATAAGGAGATAATCAAAAAGTGAGTGGTCTTATATACATTTCTCTATTTTTTCATTTATATTTTATTTCTCTTTTATTTTCATTCACATTTTTTATCGACAACTGTTGATTGTATGTTAGTTTTTTTTAGCAGCGAGAATCCACAACCTATTCATCTATCCCTTCTTCTTTCACCACCAAGTCAGTCTTATATATTTTTAATTTCCATCTATCTCATTTATCTCCTCTCTACCAAACAAAGACATTATTGCCCAATCTCTCTCCACCCACTCCTCAAAGGCCTACCCTCTTCCTCTTCACCTCTAGCAAGGTTCTTCCCGTCTTAAACTTCAATGAATCCCGCTTCCTCTCCAACAAACTATACATTAAGACCAACAATCTACCTCACTCAATCCCTTTAGAATTAAACATCTAAAATTAAAAAAAAATAATGATAGAGACAAAAATAATAATAGGAATGATCATCGGTGAAATTCAGAAAACAATGTCATTTCTGTTGAATATAGGAGGAGCTGAAAGAAGATCAAATCAAAGATGAAGCTTGTTGAATGAAGATTTTAGTTTTTCACATGCCAAGACATTTGTAATGGGTTAAGTGTATGAGAAGCTAATCTTATGATCCTTGCATTGCATGAACATGACCATTAACATGCATACATGATTTTACTAAAGCATTAAAGTTGTTCATGTTTTATAAAGAAGTTAATTTCTCATGGTTAAGTTTTTGGAAAAACAAAATATCACTGCTTTAATCGATTACACAAGGATATAATGGATTACCAGCTTCTGTTTGATTCTGGAAAAACCATGAAAAATACTTTAATCGATTACATAGCACAAAATGTAAATCATGATTAATCTATCTTAATCGATTACCATTATACTATAATCGATATCACAAGTTCATTTTTAAATGTGCATGACTTTCTTAATCGATTACCACAATCTGTAGTCGATTACCTAGGTTTATTCTGAAATTGTACATGTCTGCCATAATCGATTACCATATTCTGTAATCGATTATATTAGCTTATTTTAAAACTAAAACATGCCTGGTTTAATCGATTACAACTCATTTTAATCGATTACTTTGTTCGTTATAAATTCCAGATTGAGCTAAGAAAATTTTAATCGATTATCTGGAAGATTAATCAATTACATATGACAATTTAATCGATTATAATGATGATTTTAATCGATTACAACCTGTTACGAAAGTTGGTTATAAATAGAATGTGAGTTTGTCTGAAAAATATAACTCTTGACTTCGAAATTTCAAAGCATTCACAAGCCTTCTCAAAGTTAGAAAGGATTTTTTGAGCTAGATAGTTCTTGTCCACCTTTTAAATCTTCATGGTGTATTGAAAGATTTCTTGGACAAAGTTTTCAAAGAAGTTTTTGGAGAGAAAGGTCTGAAATTGATTTATTCATTTCAACTCTAATTGGTAAATCATATTCATTTATATTCATTAGATCATCAGGTTGTCTCTCTCTATTAACTCTTGTTGTAAATTCCTTTTTTGGATTCTTGGCTGTTTGTAACTTTTGTAAAGGGTTCTTTAAGCTTTTTCTAGAGTGGGTTTCTCTAGAGGGAAGAGTAGAGAAGGGTTCTCTATGTCTTGATCATTAAGATTCTAATAGGATTTTAGATTTCGTTCTTTATCTAGGTTTGATAAAGAATGATTGTTATAAAGCTTGTAAAAACTATAATTTGATAATAGTGGAACTCTAATCTAGTGTTGATTAGAAGAACTGAATGTAGCTTCTCTTGAGAAGTGAATCAATATAAATTCTTGTGTTGTTTTCTATTCCTTAATCTCTTCTTGATATCTTGATCTGTGGTCCTTGGTGATATCTACATTACTCAACTAGTTCTGTTTTAAGTAATTATTTTATTGCACTGAGTGGTTTGATTGATTTGAAGCATTTTTGTTTCAATTGTGATTAAGATCCTATAACTCTAATTTTCTAAAGATTTTTAAAAGGCCAAGTTTAAACCAATTCACCCTCCTCATAGTTATTGTGTGTATTCCTATTATTTTCCATTGGTATCAAGAGCAGGTTCTTTAGTGTTATTCAAGATCACTATCTTTCTTTAAAAATAAAATGAATACCACACAAATTACCTTCAAGGATGGTGCCTTCCTCAATCGTCCTCCGATGTTTGAAGGAGAGAATTTCAGTTTTTGGAAAAATAGAATGAAAATCTTCATTCAATCAAATGACCCAAGTGCTTGGAATGCATTAGAAAAAAGTCTGTTGATTCCTATAAAAACTGTTGGTAATGATATGATTTCCAAAGAATGGGATGAAATGACATATGCTGAAAAGAGAGTTGTTTAGTATGATTTCAAAGCTAAGAACATAATTACTTTTGCACTTTCTTTTGATGAATTTTTTAGAATTGTTAGGTGCGAAAGTGTAAAGGAGATGTGAGAGATGTTGGAAGTAACTCATGAAGATACAAATGAAATAAGAAGATCAAGGAAGCATGACTTGATCCATGAGTATGAAATGTTCAAGATGAACACTATAGAAAACATATCTCAGCTCCAAACAAGATTCACTCACATAGTAAACCATCTTCTTGGTCTTTTGAAGATTTTTGATACTGAAGAGTTGAACATCAAAATCTGGAAGTGTCTCACAAGACCATGGTAACCAAAGGTGACAACAATCAAAGAATCAAAAGATCTATCCAAGATGTCTATGGCTGCACTTTTTGGTAAGCTTCTTGAGTATGAACTTGAAATGTCACAACTAACACATGCAGAAGATGCAGACAAGAAATAAAAAAGCATAGCCTTGAAAGCTGCATCCTCTAAGGTGGGCAATGAAGAAGACTCAAGTGAAGTAGATGATGATGATGACAACATGAATCTAATTGTCAAAAAGTTCAGCCAAATCATGAGAAGAAATAAGAACAGAAAGTTCACAAAGTTCAACAATAACAACAACAAAAAAAGTGACAACAACAACATCACAAATTTCACTTGCTTTGAATGTGGTAAGCTTGACCACATTAAATATGAATGTTCTATCTTTCTGAAAAAGCAATTAAGTGAAAAGAAGACAGAGAAAGAAGGAAAGTCTAAGAGAGCCTATATAGCATGGGAAGACAATGAATGGAAATCTTAGATGGCATGTCACAAAACTTGCAAAAATGCAAACTAAATTTGTAACTTGAAAGAAGAAAATGAAAAACTTGTTTCAAGCTACAAAATGAATGGATGTCTATGTGCTTCTTCTTCATCAAATGTTGACAAATACAAAGCTTTGCAAGAAGAGTTTGATGAGTTCAAAAAGAGTCAAGGTGAAAAACATATGATAGTACTTTTAGAAAATAGTTACTTGGTTGATCTTTTGAAAAGACTTTATAAAGGAAAATGCAATTCAACTGAAATGCTAAGTGTGCAAAAATATGTTGGAGATACTTTTGGATTGGGTTACAAACATGGATTAAAATCTTTTGGAAAAACCAAGTTTGTGCCTCCAAAATAGAAATATCAAAAAGCTGTTTCAAAAACAAAGTTTAATCACATGACTCATTTTGAAAGATCATCAAGAGCTGTAACTTGTAACTATTGTATGAAGAAAGGTCACACATCTAATAGATTCTATGCTAAGAGATTCTATGTGCCAAATGGAGATTGCATTTGGATGCCAAAGAAAAAGAAAATAGCTAACCCCTATGAACCCAACTACATTTGGGTACCTTCCTTTGTAAATTGATTTAAATTTTGCAGGTGTGTCTAAGAGCAAAATCATCATTATGGTATCTTGACAAGGGTTGCTCTAGACACATGACCAGTAACATATCAATGCTCACAAATATGACTCTTAAAGATGGAGGATTTTGAGAATAATAGGAATTCTTCACAACAACCAAGAGGGGGGTGAATTGGTTGAACCTTGGTATTTTAAAATCAATTTCAAATTAGAGTTTTCAGGATCTTTATCATTTTTAAAACTAAGAAACCTTTTACTCAATCAAATAGCTCAGTCCAAGAATTCAATAGATCAAAACAAATCTTGTTGAACAATGAATGTGATTCAAAGAATTAACAATAATGAATATGATGAGATAAGAGATATAGAAACAAGAACACATACAATTTATACTAGTTCACTTCAAATCATGAAGCTACATCCAGTTTCTTCCAACCAACACTAGGTTAGAGTTCTACTATTATAAAAATATTCTTACAAGCTTTTACAAGAATCTCCCCTTTATCAACCCTAGACAAAGAACAGAAATCTAAAACCCTATTAGAAATCTAAGGAGAAAGATCCAGAGAACATTACTCTGATCTTTAAGCTAGAGAACCCTTCTCCAATCCCAAGCTTTAAGAATCAAAATTACAACAGCCAATACAGCACAAATTTGTAAACAAAATTACAACCAATCAGTTAAGGAAAGAAAACACCTGATGATCCAGTGAATGATATGCACATGAATGAACAAACCAGGTTGAAATACAAATTTAATCTCAGAACATCTCCTTCCTTAACCTTTGAAAGAAACTTCTTGCTTGAAAGAATCACTCAAAAACCCATAAGTGTTTTAGTGAAAGCAAGAACTCATAGAACCCAGACTTAGAACGTGTTTAGAAAACTTATGTGTGCTCAGAATACGAATTGATCAAGTTTTTAAAACAAGCTGAGCCAAGGTTCTATTTATAACAAAATTTTGTAACTGTTAGTAATCGATTAAACGCGCCAAATAATCGATTATTTCACTCATGTAATCGATTAAATCAACCTTGTAATCAATTAAAGTGTTCTACAAGAATCTGGACATGAGCAACGAACAAAATAATCGATTATTCTGTCTTGTAATCGATTAAGACAGGAAGCTTCATAAACTTGAAATACACTGTGTAATCGATTACTGATTCTTGTAATCGATTAAACCAGGAAACTTTAGAAATCATATTGAACTATGTAATCGATTACTATTTTTGGTAATCGATTAATGCAGCAAACCTTATATGCATTAACACAAAGTGTAATCGATTACTGAATTTGGTAATCGATTATGACAGGAAGATGGCTTTTTCAGTTTAGCCTGTGTAATTGATTACTGTTCTTTGGTAATTGATTCTTCCAGAGAGACTTAAACTCATGTACAGCAATGTAATCGATTACTACCTGTTGGTAATCGATGAAAGTGTTCATCAAGGCAGTTTATATGTAAACAAAGGTCAAATAATCGATTAATCCGATAGGTAATCAATTACATTGTTCTTAAAAACTTTTCCCAAGTAAACCAAGAACAAAATAATCGATTATATCCTCAGTGTAATCGATTAAACCAGTACAAAATTCATTTTTCCAAAACCTTTGATTTCACATGAAAACCTTTAGTTAAATGTTAAAAGCTTAGGTGGATTTTCATGAAAAAATACTTAGTTAGATGAATGAATGAGTGAATGCATGGATCAATCAGATGGCTTTCCTTTTACATAAAATTCCAAGTCTTCAAGCATGTTTGAAGCTCAAAACAAATCTTGGCAAAGGCTTCCAATCTTCATGAAACTTCACTTGGAATAACAATCTCCCCCTTTTTGGCTTTAAACATGCCAAATTCTTGATTGACCAATTGTTGAACTTGAAGCTTTTATAAGTGAAATTGTCCATGGAAGACTTTGAATTTTCATACCTGAAATTTTTAGGTACTATTGATTCTTTTAAATCATCATTCACATGTATTTTAGGTACTATTGATTCTTTTTAGACAGTTAGCTCCCCCTAAATTCCAGCATCCATTCAATTCAAATTTTGGGCAAATAGTGAAACAAAAAACAGGGGCAAACAGAGTGATATGCAGGTTATTCAACAATCAATCATTTCTCCCCCTAATTTGCTTGTTAAAGACAAAAACATAAAGGGCACAACGGATAATTGAATTGTAAACATAATGGAAATGTCATTTAATCAAAGGGAAGCCATTACAAAGTAAAAATTGAATCATAAACACTACAATTAAAATAGAACATAAAAACATAGAGAAACATAGGCCTAAAATTCTGCAGATGCATTATCATTCATATTTGCTTCTATGGTATCAAGCCTATCTCTAATCTCTCCTAAGGCTTTATTTGTTTCAGCCTTAAAGTCCTGTTGCATATGGATTAGATTGTCCATCTTTTGCAGCATCATAGACTCAAACTGAGAGTATAAGGGCTGTTGTTGATCCCTTGCTTCATCTTCAGAGTCTGCAGCTTGATCACCAACATCAGCAGCAGCAACAGCAGGTTGTTGTCCAGCAATGGTCCAGCCATCTGGAGTCTTTCTCATCCCCATCTTGGTGAGATGCTTCTCTTTTATTAGGCTGTTGCTTGAGTTGGTATGATCAACAACTTCATTTTTCACATCAATGTTGAAGTGGTCAATGAACCTAGATACAAGCACAGGATATGGGAAAGGGTAGTTGACCAACCTTTTGGATTTGAGCATTATTTCTTCAAATATGAGAACCCAATTCATGGGTATGTTGTTCTTCAGACCATACACCAATTGCAGGTCTTCATCTGTGGCTTGGGCATGATTAGTTGCCCTAGGAGTTATCACATAAGTGATAATGTAATGGAGCAGCCTACCTTCTAGGGTTATGGGTCCAGTACCCAATATGTTCCTAAGTTGTATATAGGGGTTATGCAACATCTCCCTATAGGTATCTATCTTGCTATAACCTTCTGGCTCTTCATCAAACTTCCTAGCCCCCTCACAAAGGACTCCAACAACAGTTTCCCAAACTTCATAGGTGATTTCCATTGTTACACCCTTCACCTTGGTGATCATGGTCCCGTTCATGGACCCTTTGGCATAAGTATAGAAAACCTTCACCAAATCAGGGTAAAAGATACCCTTCATTTCTAAAAATCTTCTAAGCCCTTGGGCTTCAAGATATGCAGGGAATTGGAATCCCTCCCTAATAAACCAATCTAACTCAAGGTATTTTGGTGAGGCTACAGGCTTGGTTGCACTGAACTGTAGATAGTTTATTTTATCTGACTCTATGGAAAACCACAAGTCCAGCCTGTTTGGGGGTTGAGGAGGAGGTGGATTGGATGATGATTCACCCACTTTCCTCTTAGAAGACCTAGCACGTTTAGGTGTTGGGTTTGACATTGTTCTGGATAGGTTTAGAAACAAGAAAATTCAGACAAATTTCAAAAATTTTAGAGAGATGATAAACTAAGGTGCAGATTTTTCTATTGATGCAATGCACTATTTATAGGCAGAATTGATGCTCCTAACGTCCATATTTTTGAAAATATAGCTATTGGTGACAGTTAAGGCACTTCAGTGGCCTTGGATTTCTTTTGGATTTGGTTGGGCAGTTACATTTTCAGAGAAAAACTGTCAGAAAAAGCACAACAGACTAAATAATCGATTATTTACTTAAGGTAATCGATTATTTTGCACATTTTGGACACAAAAATTGCACGTGGTAATTGATTATCCTGTGTGGTAATCAATTATTTGTCAACCATTTAGAGGTTGAAGATGATCTGTAATCGATTATATGCTAATGTAAACGATTATATCATGAATTTGGGATTTTTATCAAGTACCAAAGCTTATGTAATTGATTATCCCTAGTGGTAATCGATTATTCTAGGAGAATAAAAAATTCTAAGCATATGTGTAATCGATTACCAAATTGTTGTAATCGATTACTCCAGTGAGCCTTTTAAACTGGAAAATGGATTTAGTTCATAGTAATCAATTATCCCGATGTGTAATTGATTATTCCAGGAAGAATTATTTCTTTGAAACAAAGAATAATCGATTACAGGATTGCAGTAATCGATTACTTAAGCTTGTTTACCACAAATAATGTGATTTTTAATGAATTTAATCGATTAATCCGTGGTGTATCGATTATTATAGCAAGTTTATCAGAAAATAGAGCATTTTGCATATCAACATGAATTTTCAATCAACTTGGTGATGAATGCATTAGTGAAGCTCAATTAACCATGGAAAGGCACACTTTAAACAGGCTAGCATATGTTGGATTCATCAAGAATACCTAGCATGTTTCTAAATGCATAAAATCTATCCCTACGCAATGGTTTAGTGAATATGTCAGCTAGTTGGTTATGGGTATCAATGAAATCAACTTTGATATTACCTTTTTGAACATGATCTCTGAGGAAATGATGCCTTATCTCAATATGCTTGGTCTTTGAATGCATTATTGGATTCTTTGATATGTTAATAGCACTTTTATTGTCACATAACAGAGGTATTTCATTCAGTTCAACTCCAAAATTTTGCATTTGTTGCTTCAACCATAGGCTTTGTGCACAACAACTTCCAGCTGAGATATATTCAGCTTTAGCAGTTGACAAAGCAACACAAGATTGTTTCTTGCAATGCCATGAGATCAATGAACTTCCTAGAAGATGACAAGTGCCACTTGTACTTTTTCTATCTAACTTGCAACCTGCAAAGTCATAATCAGAATATCCAACAATATTAATTGAAGCACCTTTGGTATACCAAAGACCAACTTTTGGTGTAGCTTTGAGATATTTAAGGATCCTCTTGACTGCAGTAAGATGAGACTCTTTGGGATTTGCTTGATATCTTGCACACAAGCAAACACTTAGCATCATATCAGGTCTACTAGTTGTCAAGTATAGTAGAGATCCAATCATTCCTCTGAACTTAGACTCATCAACCTTCTTTCCATTTTCATCTGAATCAAGATATGTTGATGTAGCCATTGGAGTTGCAGCATCCTGGCTTTTCTCCATTTCAAACTTCTTAATAACTTCAAGGCAATATTTGGATTGATTGAGAAATGTTCCATTCTTCATTTGCTTCACTTGAAGTCCAAGAAAGAATGTTAATTCACCCATCATTGACATTTCAAATTCCTTCTGCATAGCTGAGAAAAATTCCTTACATAACAAATGATTAGTAGAACCAAAAATTATGTCATCCACATAAACTTGAACCAATAAGATATCATTATCATGCCTTTTGATGAACAAGGTTTTGTCAATATTGCCCCTTGTTAAAGATTGTTGAAGCAAAAATTTGCTTAATCTTTCATACCATGATCTAGGAGCTTGTTTCAAACCATAGAGTGCCTTTTTTCAGTTTAAAAACATAGTTAGGATGTTTAAAATCAGTAAAACCAGGAGGTTGTTCAACATATATATCCTCCTCAATGTATCCATTCAAAAAGGCACTTTTAACATCCATTTGAAAAAGTTTGAAATCCATGAGACATGCATATGCAAGCAATAACCTGATTGCTTCCAATCTTGCAACTGGAGCATAAGTTTTTTCATAGTCTATGTCTTCTTCTTTGTTGTAACCTTTAGCAACCAATCTAGCTTTATTTCTGACTATGATTCCACTTTCATCAAGTTTATTTCTAAAAACCCATTTTGTACCAATGGGTTTAAGAGAGGACGGTCTAGGAACAAGTTCCCAAACTTCATTTCTCTTAAATTGATTTAACTCATCATGCATGGCATGCATCCAATGTTCATCATTCAAGGCTTGATCAATATTCTTAGGTTCAATTTGAGAAACAAAAGCCATATTAAAACATAGGTTTCTTAATGAAGATCTAGTATATACTCCCTTTGAAACTTCACCTATGATATTGTCAAGTGATAGGTCTCTTGTTGTTCTCCAATCTTTAGGCACATGAACAGGGGTTGATGGTTTTGCTTCAGCACTTGGTTCTTCTTTCTCTTTAGTTAAGGAATCATCTAGTTGAATAAATTCTTCCATTGGGCCTGCATTTACATCACACTTCTTTTCCTCTTTAGAGGGATTAGATTCATCACAAATTACATGTACAGATTCTTCCATACACATAGTTCTCTTATTGAATACGCTATAAGCCTTACTATGTAATGAATATCTAAGGAAAATTGCTTCATCAGCCTTAGCATCAAATTTTCCAAGTAATTATTTCCCATTGTTTAATACAAAACACTTGCAGCCAAACACTCTCTAGTGAGAAATGTTGGGTTTTCTACCTTTGTATAGCTCATAAGGAGTTTTCTTTAAAATATGCCTTATAAGTAATCTATTCAAAGTGTAACATACTGTACTTACAGCATCATCCCAAAAATATTTAGGCAAATTTGTCTCATTAAGAAGTGTTCTAGCTCCTTCCTCAAGAGATCTGTTTTTCCTCTCCACAACACCATTTTGTTGGGGTATTCTTGGAGCTGAAAAATTGTGGTTAATCCCATTTTCTTCACAGAATTTTTTAAAATGTTCATTTTGGAATTCACCACCATGATCACTTCTTATAGAGATAATTTTGCTACCTTTTTCATTTTGTGCAAGCTTAGCCATTTTTCTAAATGCAAGGAAAACATCACTTTTGGATTTCAAAAACAGAGTCCAAGTGAATCTAGAGTAATCATCCACAATTACAAGCCCATAATAGTTGCCACCTAAACTCATTGTTCTAGAAGGACCAAACAAGTCAATGTGCAGTAATTCAAGTGGTCTAAAGGTGGAAACAATGTTTTTACTTTGATAAGAGTTCTTAGTTTGTTTCCCCTTTTGACAAGCATCACAAAGTTTGTCCTTCTCAAACTTGAGTTTGGGCAATCCTATTACTAAATCTTTTCTAATAAGCTTGTTAATGTGGTTCATGCTTATTTGACTAGCCCTTCTATGCCATAGCCAAGATTCATCAATCTTGCTTACAAGACAAGAAGTGTTATGGAAGAATGCATGATCAATTGAAAGTATGTATATGTTACCTTTCCTTTTACCTATATGAAGAACTTTGTCAGTTTTTCCATCACAAATCATACAGTAGTCTTTATTGAAGGTGACTTTAAATCCTTTGTCACATAGCTGACTTATGCTCAAGAGATTATGCTTCAAATCTTCTACATAAAGAACATTCTTGATCTTTGTTTTGAAGCTATCTCCAATGTTTCCTTCTCCAATAATCTTGCCTTTATTATTATCCCCATAAGTGACATATCCTCTATCTCTAAGTTTTAAGTTTGTAAGCATGGACATGTCTCCCGTCATATGTCTAGAGCATCGACTATCAAGGTACCATGTTGAGGATCTAGCTCTTAGACATACCTGCAAAAATCAAATCAATATGCAAGGGAAGGTACCCAATTAAGGTTGGGTCCATAGTGGTTAGCATTTTTCTTTCTTTTTGGAATCCAAATGCAATCTCCATTAGGCACATAGAATCTCCTAGTATAGAATTTGTAAGATATATGTTCTCTTTCCATACAATAGTTGCATATCACAGATTTTGATGATTTTCTAAAGAAAGCATTTTGATTGATCTTTGAGTTAATATATCTCTTTTGATTCTTCTATTTTGGAGGCACAAATATAGTTTTTCCTACATATTTTGAGCCCTTTTTGTACCTCAAACCAGAAGTATCTCCAGCATACCTTTGCACACTTAGCATCTCATCCAAGTTGCATTTTCCTCTATATAATTTTCTCAAAAGATCAACTAAATAGCTAATTTTAAATAAACTTGTCATATATTTTTTTCCTTGACACTTTTTGTAATCATTAAAATCTTTTTGAAGCAAGTTATACTTGTCAACACTTGTAGAGGAAGAGGCATACACACATCCATTCAAATTGTAACTTGAAACAAGTTTTTCATTCTCTTCTTTCAAGTTGCAAATGTATGTTTGCAATTCAGTAATCTTTGTAACATGCCATCTAAGATTTCCTTTTAGCCTGTTGTTAGATATTGCAAGTTTTTTGGCTTCTTTATGCATTTCATGGAAAGCATCAATAGCTTGATTATATTCAGAACTTACCTTAGTTTCATCACATGAGAGATCATCATCTTCTTCATTGATTGTGGAAGTGAGACACATGTTAGCTTCTTTATTTTCAGTTGAAGATTCTGAAGTTGTTGACTCATTATCTTCCCAAGCTATGTAGGCTCTTTTAGCTTTCCCTTCCTTCCTTATCTTGTTCTCTCTTTGTTGTTTCTTCAAGTAGATTGAGCACTCAGATTTGATGTGGCCAGGTTTACCACATTCAAAGCATGTAAAATTGTTGTCAATCTTCTTGTTGATGTTGTTGTTGTTGCTATTGTTGTTCTTGTTGGCTTTAGTGAACCTCTTGCTCTTATTTTTCTTTAGGAACTTGCTGAACTTTCTTACAACTAAGTTCATGTTGTCTTCTTCATCGTCATCACTTGTTTCCTCTTCTTTTTCAGCTTTTGAAGTTGCAGCTTTCAAAGCAACGCTTCTGTTTTTCTTTTCTGCATCTTCAATACATGTTAGTTGAGACATTTCAAGCTCATATTCAAGTAGCTTACCAAAAGGTGCAGCCATGGACATCTTTGATAGATCCTTGGATTCCTTATTTACTGTCACCTTTGGTTACCAACGCCTTGTTAGACACTTCAAGATCTTTATGTTTAATTCTTTTGTATCAAAGATCTTCCCAAGACCCAATAGAAGGTTAACAATATGAGTGAATCTGGTCTGCAATTGAGAAATACTTTCATTGGTGTTCATTTTGAACATCTCATACTCATGGATCAAAGCAAGCTTCCTTGATCTCCTAACTTCCTCAGTTCCTTCATGAGTAATTTTCAGCATCTCCCACATTTCTTTTGCACTCTTGCATCTTACTATCCTGAAAAATTCATCAGAGGAAAGTGCAGAGGTGATCATATTTTTGGCTTTGAAATCATATGGTGCAGCCTTTTGTTCAGCTTCAGTCATCTTATCCCATTCTTTAGGAATCAATTCATTGGCAATAGTTTTCTTTGGAATGAAAGGACCCTTTTCTATAGCATTCCAAGCACCTGGGTCATTTGATTGAATAAAGATTTTCATTTGATTTTTCCAAAAACTGAAATGTTCCCCTTCAAACATAGGAGGTTTGTTTAAAGAAGCACCTTCCTTGAAGGTTATTTGTGAGGTATTCATTTTTCTATTTGAAGAAAACTAGTGATCTTGAATAACTCTCAACAACCAGCTCTTGATGCCAATTGAAAATAATAGGAATACTTCACAACAACCAAGAGGGGGTGTGAATTGGTTGAACCTTGGTATTTTAAAATCAATTTCAAATCAGAGTTTTCAGGATCTTTATCACTTTTAAACCAAGAACCCTTTTACTCAATCAAATAGCTCAGTCCAAGAATTCAATAGATCAAAACAAATCTTGTTGAACAATGAATGTGATTCAAGGAATTAACAATAATGAATATGATGAGATAAGAGATATAGAAACAAGAACACAAACAATTTATACTGGTTCACTTCAAATCATGAAGCTACATCCAGTTTCTTCCAATCAACACTAGGTTAGAGTTCCACTATTATAAAAGTATTCTTACAAGCTTTTACAATAATCTCCCCTTTATCAACCCTAGACAAAGAACAAAAATCTAAAACCATATTAGAAATCTAAGGAGAAATATCCAGAGAACACTACTCTGATCTTTAAGCTAGAGAACCCTTCTCCAGTCACAAATACAACACAAATTTGTAAATAAAATTACAACCAATCAGTTAAGGAAAGAAAACACCTGATGATCCAGTGAATGGCATGCACATGAATGAACAAACCAGGTTGAAATACAAATTTAATCTCAGAACATCTCCTTCCTTAACCTTTGAAAGAAACTTCTTGCTTGAAAGAATCACTCAAAAACCCATAAGTGTTTTAGTGAAAGCAAGAACTCATAGAACCCAGAAAAATCACTTAGAACGTGTTTAGAAAACTTATGTGTGCTCAAAATACAAATTGATCAAGTTTTTAAAACAAGCTGAGCCAAGGTTCTATTTATAACAAACTTTTGTAACTGTCAGTAATCGATTAAACGCACCAAATAATCGATTATTTCACTCATGTAATCGATTAAATCAACCTTGTAATCGATTAAAGTGTTCTACAATAATTTGGACATGAGCAACGAACAAAATAATCGATTATTCCGTCTTGTAATCGATTAAGACAGGAAGCTTCATAAACTTGAAATACACTGTGTAATCGATTACTGATTCTTGTAATCGATTAAACCAGGAAGCTTTAGAAATCGTATTAAACTATGTAATCGATTACTATTTTTGGTAATCGATTAATGCAGCAAACCTTATATGCATTAACACAAAGTGTAATCAATTACTGAATTTGGTAATCGATTATGACAGGAAAATGGCTTTTTCAGTTTAGCCTGTGTAATCGATTACTATTCCTTGGTAATCGATTCTTCCAGAGAGACTTAAACTCATGTATAGCAATGTAATCGATTACTACCTGTTGGTAATCGATTAAAGTGTTCATCAAGGCAGTTTATATGTAAACAAAGGTCAAATAATCGATTAATCCGATAGGTAATCGATTACATTGTTCTTAAAAACTTTTCCCAAGTAAACCAAGAACAAAATAATCGATTATATCCTCAGTGTAATCGATTAAACCAGTACAAAATTCATTTTTCCAAAACCTTTGATTTCACATGAATACCTTTAGTTAAATGTTAAAAGCTTAGGTGGATTTTCATGAAAAAAATACTTAGTTAGATGAATGAATGAGTGAATGCATGGATCAATCAGATGGCTTTCCTTTTATATAAAATTCCAAGTCTTCAAGCATGTTTGAAGCTCAAAAAAAATCTTGGCAAAGGCTTCCAATCTTCATGAAGCTTCACTTGGAATCAACATCGTTTTCACTTATGGAGACAACAACAAAGGAAAGATAGTTGGTGAAGGAAGGTTTAAAGCACAATCTTCTAAGTATAAGCCAACTATGTGACAAAGGATTTTAAGTGTCATTCAATGAAAATTGATGTATGATATGTGATGGTCAAACCGGTGAGGTGATTCATGTTGATTCAAGAGGAGTCATGAGAAGTTGGACAAGGAATCAAGCTTTGGAGTTTTGTGCTTTCAACATGCTTCATTTCAAAAGTGCCATGGAAGCTTGAAGATCAATTTGATTCTTGTAAAAGGAAAGAAGTGGTATCTGATAATCCAGTGTGCATATCATGCATATCATGCCTATGGCTAACATGTTTTGCTAATTTAATCGATTACATATTGGTTTAATCGATTACATAATGCATTTGAAAATATTGGTCTTCCTGTCTTAATCGATTACCAAAAACAGTAATCGATTACTCAATGTATTTGGAAAATTATGAGTTCCTGTCTTAATCAATTACGTGACGGGATAATCGATTATAATGTTCATAGCTCAAACCCAGAACATATTAGAAACACTTTAATCGATTACATTCTTGAATTAATCGATTACATATGCTAAATAGTCGATTACAGGAGCGTGTTTAATCGATTATTTTTAGTTAGAAAGCTGTTATAAATAGAACCCATTGCTCTATGATTTGAAGAGTTGAACAATTCATATTCTGGGAAATTACAAACATTCATGAGCTTTCATTAGTGAGTTTTCTGAGTTCAAAAACATCTTAGCTTCACCAAAATTCATATGGGTTTTTGATTTGATGAGTGAAGCATCATTAAGTCTCAAGGAGTAATGAAAGGGATGCATTAAATCTGTTATTCTTTCTTTCAACCTGGTGAATCATACATATGCATTTTGTTCATTGGATTATCAGGTGAATTCGTTCCTTATTCTTTGTGGTTGTAAATCTGTTATTTGATTTTTGTAAAGATTGGCTTATTGTAAATGGGTTTCTTGCATGATAACTAGAGATAATGTTTCTCTAGGGGTTGCTGAGTAGTGTTCTCAGTGGGGTTGGTCTCTAAGGATCTAATAGTGTTTTAGATCTCTGAACTTTATCTAGGGTTGATAAAGAGAGGCTTGTAATATCTTGTAAGAACATTAATTTGCAATAGTGGAACTCCATTCTAGTGTTGAGTGGAAGAACTGGATGTAGCTTCATAGTGTTTGAAGTGAACCAGTATAAAAATTGTGGCTGATCTTTATTCTATTCTCTTCATCTCTTT
>PYAF01004095.1:292453-305109 GCA_007407185.1 Glycine tomentella | reverse complement strand
AACATTTTGAAAAATTCTGTGAGGAAAATGGAATTAATCACAATTTTTCAGCTCCAAGAACACCCCAACAAAATGGTGTTGTGGAGAGGAAAAATAGATCTCTTGAGGAAGGAGCTAGAACACTTCTTAATGAGTCAAATTTACCTAAGTATTTTTGGGCTGATGCTGTAAGCACTGTATGTTACACTTTGAATAGATTACTTATAAGGCCTATTTTAAAGAAAACTCCTTATGAGCTATACAAAGGAAGAAAACCTAACATTTCTCATTTAAGAGTATTTAGCAGCAAGTGTTTTGTATTGAACAATGGGAAAGAATCACTTGGAAAATTTGATGCTACGACAGATGAAGCAATTTTCCTTGGATATTCATTACATAGCAAGGCTTATAGAGTATTCAATAAAAGAACAATGTTCATTGAAGAATCTGTACATGTGATTTGTGATGAAACTAATCCCTCTAAGGAGGAAAAAGAGATTGATGGTGATACAGGAGAGCTGGAAGAATTTATTGAATTGGACAAATCCTCAACCAAAATTGAAGAACCAAGTGTTGAAGCAAAACCCACAACTCCTGTTCAAGTGCCTAAAGATTGGAGAACAACAAGAGATTTATCACTTGATAACATCATAGGTGAAGTTTCAAAGGGAGTATCTACTAGATCCTCATTAAAGAACCTATGTTGTGATATGGCTTTTGTTTCTCAAATTGAACCTAAGAATATTGATCAAGCCTTGAATGATGAACATTGGATGCATGCAATGCATGATAAGCTTAATCAGTTTAAGAGGAATGAAGTTTGGGAACTTGTTCCTAGACCATCTTCTCTTAAACCCATTGGCACAAAATGAGTTTTCAGAAATAAACTTCATGAAAGTGGAATCATAGTCAGAAATAAAGCTAGATTGGTTGCTAAAGGCTATAACCAAGAGAAAGGCATAGACTATGAAAAAACTTTTGTTCCAGTTGCAAGATTGGAAGCAATCAGGTTATTACTTGCATGTGCATGTCTCATGAATTTCAAACTTTTTCAAATGGATGTTAAAAGTGCATTTTTGAATGGATACATTGAGGAAGACATATATGTTGAACAACCTCCTGGTTTTACTAATTTCAAACATCCAAACTATGTTTATAAACTGAAAAAGGCACTTTATGGTTTGAAACAAGCTCCTAGACAGTGGTATGAAAGGTTAAGCAAATTTCTGCTTGAACAATCCTTCACAAGGGCAATGTTGATAAAACCTTGTTTATCAAAAGGCATGGCAATGATTTCCTATTGGTTCAAGTTTATGTGGATGATATAATTTTTGGTTCTACTAATCACTTGTTGTGTAAGGATTTTTCATCAGCTATGCAGAAAGAATTTGAGATGTCAATGATGGGTGAACTAACATTCTTTCTTGGACTTCAAGTAAAGCAATTGAAGAATGGAACCTTTCTCAATCAATCCAAGTATTGTCTTGAAATTATCAAGAAATTTGAGATGGAGAAAAGTAAGGATGTTGCAACTCCCATGGCTACATCAACATATCTTGATTCAGATGAAAGTGGAAAGAAAGTTGATGAGTCTAAGTACAGAGGAATGATTGGATCTTTGCTCTACTTTACAGCTAGTAGACCTGATATAATGCTCAGTGTTTGCTTATGTGCAAGATATCAAGCAAATCCCAAAGAGTCTCATCTTACTGCTATAAAAAGGATTCTCAAATATCTCAAATCTACACCTAGAGTTGGTCTTTGGTATCCAAAAGGTGCTTCTATCAATGTTATTGGTTATTCTGATTCTGATTTTGCAAGGGTGCAAATTAGATAGAAAAAGCAAAAGTGGCACTTGTCATCTTCTAGAAAGTTCATTAATCTCATGGCCCTGCAAGAAACAGTCTTGTGTTGCATTATCTACTGCTGAAGCTGAATACATCTCAGCTGAAAGTTGTTGTGCACAAAGCTTGTGGCTAAAATAACAAATGCAAGACTATGGAGTAGAACTGAATGAAATTCCTCTGCTATGTGACAATACAAGTGCTATAAACATATCAAAGAATCCAATAATGCATTCAAGGACAAAGCATATTAAGATCAGACATCATTTCCTCAGGGATCAAGTTCAAAAAGGTAACATAAAGGTAGAATTCATTGACACCAATAACCAACTTGCTGATATATTCACAAAACCATTATCAAGGGATAGATTTTATACACTAACAAACATGCTAGGTATTCTAGATGAAAGTAACATAAACTAGCTTGTTCTATATGTGTTTTGTGTGATGAATTAAAGCCAAAATGTCACAAGAATGTATGTTTGTTTAGAACCTTGCATAAAAGCTGCTAAATGCTTTATATCTGTTAAACTGACTGAAATAATCGATTACACCACGGGTTAATCGATTAAAATCATTAAAAATCACATTCAGTATGAAATTCGTGCTCATGTAATCGATTACATATATATGGTAATCGATTATTCTTCATATTGCTAGAATTCAACTATTTCTGGAATAATCGATTACACATCGGGATAATCGATTACATTGATCAGAATTCTCTATATGAATGTATGTCTCAATGGAATAATCAATTACTAAAGACTTGTAATCGATTACCTTTATCATTAGATGTGATAGTCTCCCTGCAATAATCGATTACCACTCGGGATAATCGATTACTTATGCTTGATACCTGTATAATTCATAAAATTTATCAAACAATCGATTACTTCATAATATAATCAATTACTAGTTGTCTTCAACCTCTGACAGTGAATTAAATAATCGATTACTTAAATAAGATAATCAATTACTGTGTTCTTTTTATGACTCGTTTGCTCTGTAATAATCGATTACATAACGAAATAATCAATTATTCATGCTGTTAAACGTAGTCTGACAGGTTTTTATGGGAAAATTAACTGCCCAATCCGTTTTAAAATGGACCCTATGTCATTAAACTGTCACCAACAACTATATTTTTTTAAATTATGGACGTTTGGGAGCCTCGTTAGTGCCTATAAATAGTGAGAGTTCATATCAAACAAATTGCACCATTATCTTTCTCTCTCTCTCTCTCTCTCTCTTTGTATTTTCTGTAATTTCTGAGTCTTTTCTGTGTCCTACTTCATCCTATAACCATGTCTAACCCAACACCAAAGAGAACTAAAACCTCCAAGAGAAAAGCTGGTGAATCCTCCTCTAACCCACCTCCTCCGCAACCAACTAATAGGCTTGACTTGTGGTTCTCCACTGAGTCTGACAAAATTAACTATCTCCAGTTCAATGCAACCAAGCCTGTTGCTTCTCCCAAATATGTAGATTTAGATTGGTTCATTAGGGAGGGATTCCAATTTCCTACCTTCTTTGAAGCCCAAGGGCTGAGAAGGTTCTTAGAAATGAAGGGTACTTTTTACCCTGATTTAGTTAAAGTCTTTTACACTTGCTTGAAAGGATCAATGCAAGGGGATATGAAGTCCAAAGTGAAGGGAGTTGAAATGAGAATTACTCCAGACATTTGGGAATCTGTGGCTGGGGTAGCATGTGAGGGTGTTAGAAGGTTTGATGAAGACCCTGAGGGATATAGTAAGATGGACACTTATAGAGAGATGCTTCATGATCCTCACATGAGGGTAAGGACTAGGCTGGGTACAGGACCTATGACTGCTAAGGATAGACTCCTTCATTATATCATTACCTACATTATCATTCCTAGGGCCACTAATCATGCCCAAGCAACTGATGAAGACCTCCAATTGGTCTATGGGCTGAAGAACAATATACCTATGAATTGGGTGCTTATATTTGAGGAAATCATGCTCAAATCCAAGAGGCTAGTGAACTACCCATTCCCATATCCTGTCTTTGTCTCTAGGCTAATTGATCACTTCAACATTGATGTTGAGAATGAAGTGATTAACAACACAAACTCCTCCTATAGCCAAATAAAGAAGAAACATCTCACTAAGATGGGAATGAGGAAAACACCCAATGGATGGGTGATGGCTAATCAACAGGCAGCTGCTGCTGAAGGAGAAGAGATTACTGCAGATTCTGAAGAAGAAGAGCAACCACAGCATCCTCAGCCTGCCTTTTCTGACTTTGAATCATTGATGATTCAAAAGATGGACAGCATGAAGCTTTGGAAGAAATTAAGGAGCGACTTGACTCAATTGAGGCCAACATGAATGACACTGCCTCAATTGAATTTTAGAATTTTTTAGATTTTTTTTTTGTTTTTTGCTTGTATTTATTTTTACAGTTTTAAGTTTGTTTTAAAATTTCTTATGTACTTTCCCTTACAGACTTAATATTAATAATATTTGCATTTCCAGATCATTATCCGATGTGCATAAATTGTTTTTGACTTTTAACAAGCTAAATAGGGGGAGAATTGATTAAGAGGGAGTGATTTGAAAAGCACTCTGTTTGCCCCTATTTTTTGGTTCAGATTTTGGTTAAAAATTTGAAATAAATGATTGCTAGAATTTAGGGGGAGTAACTGTATAAAATGGAAACTAATGAGTTTGTATAATGCTTAATTGAATGTTTCATGAATCACAAATGCTTTAACATTTGTATCTTGGCAAAGGCAATTGAAAATTTACAGGTTTTAAAAGCTTGAAGTTCATCTATTGAATTCTCAATTAATCTCCAAGTCCCAATGCTTAATCAACTTGAAGATTTGGCATGTTTAAAGCCAAAAAGGGGGAGATTGTTGATTCAAGAGGAGTTATGAGAAGTTGGACAAGGAATCAAGCTTTGGAGTTTTGTACTTTCAACATGCCTCATTTCAAAAGTGCCATGGAAGCTTGAAAATCAATTTGATTCTTGTAAAAGGAAAGAAGTGGTATCTGATAATCCAGTGTGCATATCATGCATATCATTCATTTAGGATTGTTAGATTGAAGGCTAATGCAAAAGCATTTAATAATTAAGGCAAATTAAAATCAAGTTTTGGAAAAATGAAGTTTTCCTATATTAATCGATTACAGATATGTTGGCATCGATTATTATGTTCTTTGTGCCTTCTGGAAAACAAATCAAGAACATTGTAATCGATTACATATCGAATTAATCGATCACCTAGGCTAAAATTGAAATATTGATCTTTTTGTCTTAATCGATTACAGAAGCTCGTAATCGTTTACATATCATGCCTATGGCTAACATGTTTTGCTAATTTAATCGATTACATATTGGTTTAATCGATTACATAATGCATTTGAAAATATTGGTCTTCCTGTCTTAATCGATTACCAAAAACAATAATCGATTACTCAGTGTATTTGGAAAATTATGAGTTCTTGTCTTAATCGATTACGTGACGGGATAATCGATTATAGTGTTCATAGCTCAAACCCAGAACATATCAGAAACACTTTAATTGGTTACATTCTTGAATTAATCGATTACATATGCTAAATAATCGATTACGGGAGCGTGTTTAATAGATTATTTTAAGTTAGAAAGCTGTTATAAATAGAACCCATTGCTCTATGATTTGAAGAGTTTAACAATTCGTATTCTGGGCAATTACAAACATTCATGAGCTTTCATTAGTGAGTTTTCTGAGTTCAAAAACATCTTAGCTTCACCAAAATTCATATGGGTTTTTGATTTGATGAGTGAAGCATCATTAAGTCTCAAGGAGTAAAGAAAAGGATGCATTGAATCTGTTATTCTTTCTTTCAACCTGGTGAATCATACATATGCATTTTGTTCATTGGATTATCAGGTGAATTCGTTCCTTATTCTTTGTGGTTGTAAATCTGTTATTTGACTTTTGTAAAGATTGGCTTATTGTAAATGGGTTTCTTGCATGATAACTAGAGATAGTGTTTCTCTAGGGGTTGCTGAGTAGTGTTCTTAGTGGGGTTGGTCTCTAAGGATCTAATAGTATTTTAGATCTCTGAACTTTATCTAGGGTTGATAAAGAGAGGCTTGTAATATCTTGTAAGAACATTAATTTGCAATAGTGGAACTCCATTCTAGTGTTGAGTGGAAGAACTGGATGTAGCTTCATAGTGTTTGAAGTGAACCAGTATAAAAATTGTGGCTGATCTTTATTCTATTCTCTTCATCTCCTTATTGCTTTGGTTTGTGAATAAAATTATTTGCACAGAAAGATTTCAGTTGTCTATTAATTTTCTTGACAGAGGAATTTGATTGAATATAAGATTCTTGGTTTCAAAACAATTTTTAAAGTGATAAAGATCCTCTGGAAACTCTGATTATAAAAATTTTAAATACCAAGATTCAACCAATTCACCCCCCCTTGGTTGTATTGAAGTATTCCTATCATTTTCAATTCATATATGTAAAAGAAAAGGTAATATTTATTTACTCTCTATAGCTCATGCATTCGTTCACAACACTAATTGCCTAATAAGTAAAGTTGATGAATCTTGGCTATGGCATAAAAGGGAGAGTCATATTAACATGCATCATATGAACAAACTTATAAGAAAAGACTTAGTCATTGGCTTACCTAAACTAAAGTTTGAAAAGGACAAACTATGTGATGCTTGTCAAAAGTGGAAACAAACAAAGAATTCTTTTCAAAGTAAAAATGTTGTTTCTACTTCAAGACCCCTTGAATTACTTCACATGGATTTGTTTGGTCCTTCTAGAACTATGAGTTTAGGAGGTAATTTCTATGAGCTTGTTATTGTTGATGATTACTCTAAACACACATAAACTTTGTTTTTAAGATCCAAGAGTGATGCTTTTAATGCTTTCAGAAAGTTAGCCAAACTTGCTCAAAATGAAAAAGGAAACAAAATTATCTTAATAAGAAGTGATCATGGTGGGGAATTCCAAAATGAACATTTGAAAAATTCTGTGAAGAAAATGGAATCAACCATAATTTTTAAGCTCTAAGAACACCCCAACAAAATGGTGTTGTGGAGAGGAAAAGTAGATCCTTGAAGAAGGTGCAAGAACTCTTCTTAATGAGACAAATTTACCTAAACATTTTTGGGCTGATGTTATAAGTACAATTTGCTACACTTTGAATAGATTACTAATAAGGCATATTTTGAAGAAAACTCCTTATGAACTATAGAAAGGTAGAAAACCAAACATTTCTCACTTAAGAGCATTTGGCTGCAAGTGTTTCATATTGAACAATGGTAAAGACTCACTTGGCAAATTTGTTGCTAAAGTTGATGAAGCCATCTTCCTTGGATATTCATTACAAAGTAAAACATATAGAGTTTTCAATAAAAAGAACTTTATGCATGGAAGAATCAGTTCATGTTATTTGTGATGAATCTAACCCCTCTAAAGAGGAAAATAAGTGTGAAAATGATGCAGGTCCTTTAGAAGAGTTCATACAACTTAATGGATCAATGGATAAAGGAAAGGAAGAACCAATTGTTGAAATAAAACAATCAACACCAGTCCAAGAGCCAAAAGATTGGAGAACTACAAGAGATCTCTCTCTAGACAATATAATTGGTGAAGTTACAAAGGGAGTATCTACTAAATCTTCATTGAGAAATCTCTACTGTAATATGGCTTTTGTTTCACAAATAGAACCTAAGAGCATTGAACAAGCATTACTTGATGAACATTGGATACATGCAATGCATGATGAACTGAATCAATTTGAGAGAAATGAAGTTTGGGAAGTTGTTCCTAGACCTTCTTCTCTCAAACTTATTGTCACCAAATGGGTGTTTAGAAACAAGCTTGATGAAAATGGTATCATAGTAAAAAAACAAAGCTAGATTGGTTGCAAAAGGTTACAACCAAGAGGAAGGCATGGACTATGAGGAAACCTATGCTCCAGTACCAAGGTTAGAAGCCATTAGATTGCTGCTTGCATATGCATGTTTAATGGATTTTAAACTGTTTCAAATGGATGTTAAAAGTGCTTTCTTAAATGGATATATTGAGGAGGAAATCTATGTGGAGCAACCTCCTGGTTTTGCAAATTTCAAATATCCTAACCATGTTTTCAAACTGAAGAAAGCTCTTTATGGTTTAAAACAAGCTACAAGGTCTTAGTATGAGAGATTGAACAAATTTCTGCTTGATCAATCTTTCATAAGAGGACATGTTGATAAAACCTTGTTCATCAAAAGGCAAAGCTATGATATCTTATTGGTTCAAGTATATATTGATGATATAATTTTTGGTTCAACTAATCAATCTTTGTGCAAAGAATTTTCTATCTCTATGCATAATGAGTTTGAGATGTCTATGACGGGAGAATTAACATTCTTTCTTGGACTTCAACTGAAGCAAATGAAGAATGGGACATTTCTAACTCAAACCAAATATTGTGTTGAAGTGATCAAGAAGTTTCAAATGGAGAAAATTAAGGATGTTGCAACTCCAATGACAACATCAACCTATCTTGATTCAGATGAAAAAGAGAAGAAGGTTGGTGAGTCAAAATATAGAGGAATAATTGGATCCTTACTATATTTGACACTGCAAGTAGACTTGATATCATGTTGAGTGTGTGTTTGTGTGCAAGATATCAAGCAAATCCCAAAGAATCACATCTCACAACAGTCAAAAGAATCATCAAATATCTCAAATCAACACCAAGAGTTGGTCTTTGGTATCCCAAAGGTGTATTACTTAACTTAATTAGATATTCTAAGTCTGACTTTGCAGGGTGTAAATTGGATAGAAAAAATACTAATGGAACTTGCCACCTACCTGGCAGCTCAATAATCTCATGGCAATGCAAAAAGTAATCTTGTGTTGCTCTATCAACTGTTGAAGCTGAGTACATCTCTGCTGGAAGCTGCTGTGCTCAAAGCATTTGATTGAAGCAACGACTACAAGATTTTGGTGTAGAATTAAAAGAATTTCCCTTGCTATGTGATAACACAAGTGTCATCAACATATCCAAGAATCCAATAATGCACTCAAGGACCAAGCACATTGAGATAAGACATCATTTCCTCAGGGATCACATTCAAAAGGGTAACATCAAAATTGAGTTCATTGATACATATAATCAATTGGTTGATATATTCACTAAACCCTTGGCTAGCGATAGATTTTATACTCTTAGAAACATGTTAGGTATCCTTGATGAGTCTAACATTTTCTAGCATGCTTATTATGTGCTTGTCTATATTAAATTGCATCTTACTTGACTAATCATCACATGAGCTTCAAAATTCGAAATGTGCTGCACATTCATTGTTTATTCTGCAAAATTGACTGTATTAATCGATTAAGCATCGAAATAATCGATTAAATGATCATTAAAAGCATTTTAGAAACAAAGTTGTGCTTATGTAATCGATTATCTTGTCAAATTAATCGATTACTCACTGTTTTAAATGACTTCAGAAATTTGGTTGCTCTGGAGTAATCGATTACGACGATGAATTAATCGATTATGCATGTTATACAAGCTTTTTCCAGAATTATTTTGGACTAGAATAATCGATTACAGTTTTGAAATAATCGATTACATATGAAGCAAAGTTTTTCAGAAATCTAAACTTCTATGGATTAATCGATTACAAAATATGGTAATCGATTACGGTTTGTTGTTCTAGTTTATACTCTTACTGACTTAATCGATTACTCTTCAATTTAATCGATTACACCTTGTGCAGAAACTCTATTTGGTTACGAATTAATCGATTACGAGCTTATGTAATCGATTATCTATGGCGTTACTACAAAATCTACAAGATTTCTTGGAAATCAAAAATGCCCAACTGACACCAAATTCAAAATTCAAATCTTTTGCAAATCATTTAAGCTTCTAATTACTCGAAATAGCTGTTACAACGTTTAGAGTGGGTTTCTCTAGTGGGAAGAGTAGAGAAGGGTTCTCTATGTCTTGATCATTAAGAATCTAATAGGGTTTTATATTTCTATTCTTTATCTAGGTTTGATAAAGAGTGGTTGTTGTAAAGCTTGTAACAACTGAAATTGGATAATAGTGGAACTCTAATCTAGTATTGATTAGAAGCATTGGATGTAGCTTCTCTTGAGAAATGAACCAATATAAATCCTTGTGTTATTTTTTATTCCTTAATCTCTTTTTTATATCTTGATCTATAGTTCTTGGTGATATCTGTTGATTCCAGGGGGAGCTTCATGAAGTTTGGAAGTCTTTGATACAAGAAGAGTTTTGTACTTCCAACATGCTTGAAGACTTGGAATTTTATGTAAAAGGAAAGCAATCTGATTGATCCATGCATTCACATATTTAATCATTCATTCATTGATTTAACAAAGTGTTTTTATAAAATCAAACAAAGCTTTTTATACTTTGCCAAGGTTTTTTTTATTAACTCAAAGGTTTTTGGAAAAATTGTGTTGTAATCGATTACATTAAAGATATAATCGATTAAATTGTTCTTAGTTCATTCTGAAAAAACCTTCAAGAACAAAGTAATCGATTACTTATCGGAATAATCGATTATTTAACCTTTGTTTTCACATACACTGCTTTGTTGAAACACTTTAATCGATTACCAATAAATAGTAATCGATTACAAAGCTTTACATTGCTACTCATGGTTTTTAGACTTTCTGGAAAAATCGATTACCAATAGGTAGTAATCAATTACACATGCTTAAATTGTAAAAGCCATCTTCCTGCTTTAATCGATTACCATTTCTAGCAATCGATTACACCTTGTGTCTGTATTGTATAAGTTTACATTAGATAATCGATTACCACATTTCGTAATCGATTACACAACGTATTTTGGAATGCCACAAGCTCCTACCTTAATCGATTACCAAAGATAGTAATCGATTACACAATGCATTTTATATTTTGCAAGTTCCTGTCTTAATTGATTACAAAGACGGAATAATTGATTATTTTGCTCGTTGCTCATGCCCAGAAACTTTGTTAAACACTTTAATCGATTACAAGGTTTATTTAATCGATTACATGAGCATTTTAATAGATTATTAGGCGCGTTTAATCGATTATAGGTAGTTAAAAAAACCGTTATAAATAGAACCTTGACTCAGCTGCTTTTCTAACTTAGTGAAACACTACCCATTCATATTTTCTGAGCTTAAACAGTCTTGCGAGCATTTTTAAGTGTTTTCCAAGGGATAAAGTCTTTCCTGCTCCATTGTGGATTGATCATGTGTGTTTGAGTCATTCTTGGAGCTTGAAACCATTTCAAGATTAAGGAAAGTTGTTCTTTTTGATTTGTAATCATTCAATCTAAGCTGGTAACTTCATGTAGCATTGCATCATTGGATCACCAGGTTGTCTCTCTCCTTAATCTGGTTGTAATTTTTGTTTTCTATTTTCTTTGTGAATTGGCTATTGTATTGGGGTTCTTGCTTGTAACTAGAGAAGGGGTTCTCTAGGTGAAAAGAACTAAGTAGTGTTCTCAGGTTCTTGTCTCTTAGAATCTAATAGGGTTTTAGATTTATGTACTTTATCTAGGGTTGATAAAGGGAGACTTTGTAATTACTTGTAAGAACAGAAAATTATAATAGTAGAACTCTAATCTAGTGTTGGTTGGAAGAAAACTGGATGTAGCTTCTAGTGTTGAAGTGAACCAGTATAAATCTGCTTGTCTTGTTTCTCTATTCCTTAACTCTTATATTCTTTGTGTTCTTGTTTAAATTGCTTGATCAATTATATTAGTTTTGATTCATTGAATTCCTTGGGACTGAAATACTTGATTGGATAAAGTTCTTGGTTTTGAAAAGTGATAAAGATCCCAGGAACTCTGATTTTGATTAAAGAATTTTTTAAAATACCAAGGCTTAACCAATTCACCCCCCTCTTGGTTAAGTGTGAGATATTCATATTCTTTACAATATCTACATTACTCACTGGTTCTGTTTTAAGCAATTATTTTCTTGAGCTGAGTGGTTTGATTGATTTGAAACATTTTTATTTTAATTGTGATTAAGATCCTATAACTTTGATTTTCCAAAGTTTTTTTAAAAGGCCAAGTTTAAACCAATTCACCCCCCTCTTGGTTATTGTGTGTATTCCTATTGTTTTCAATTTCAAAGTCAATTTCGCTCTACAACACAACTTCTTTATTTGTGAACTCAATGTATAGCTAAATTATAGAATTATTAAAATATGAATCTAAAATTAAGATATGTTTTACAATATATATATATATATATATATATATATATATAATATTTCCAAATAAATAATATTAATATAAATATAATATTATGTTATATGAATGTTATTTATTATGTTTATTGTAACACCCCGTAGGCCTCCGGTGCGTTAACATTAATAATATCAGGTTAGCGCTTAAGAAACATGAAATAGTATTCAGCGGAAGCATAGAATCGTTTTTCTTGATTCATTATGTATGGAATATTAAACCCGAAATCACGATTATACAAAATTACCATTTAATCCTATGCTGATCCAGTATCTCAATACATACATCAAAATCAGATAACTCAATTGTACAGGCAGATAATAGATATAAGACAATTAAACTCAGGGAAATGTTACATATCATATATAGTAAAGTTCTGTACATGTACATTTCAATGTCCAGAGTCCACACCACACATACCGTGGTGGTACAAAAGAATATCAACCCTCCATGAGGGTGTACAGAATTCTACATCAAAATAACGACAAAAAGAGCTATCCAGCTCCTACGTCAAGCAGCCTAGTCTCAACTGGGCCTCCTGCCCTGAGACTGCTCTTCTCTGCCCGAG
>PYAF01004095.1:242408-254125 GCA_007407185.1 Glycine tomentella | reverse complement strand
TTATTGTTTGAATTAAAATAATTTATTTATAAAACATATTTTAATAAGTAACTAAGGGGTGTATTGAATTATGATTTTAAAAGACTATTTTAGTATAAAAAAGTCTTGTGAATTTTAAACATTATATAAGAATATTATGACTTATCAAATTATTTTACAATACTTTTATGATAATTTAGATTTTAATGAATTTATATCATAAGAATTTAAAATATTTGAAAGGACTTTATAGATTTATAAGATATGAAAGGATTTTTTGAATTTTTAAAAACACATTCAAAATTATAAGAGATGGTGAAAAAATAATAAGAAATAAAGAAATAATGAGGTTTGGATAAAAAAAGTAAAACTAAAATATTTTTTTAATCTTGGATATATAGTTAAGAAATGTGTTACTTCTCTTTCAACCTAACTATTGCAATAAATCATTTTTCTGATCCAATAGTTACTGGCTTATAGGGGCAGGGGTCTATTGTTCGATACTTAAGATTCCTTTTCCCATGCTTGTATCTATTGGAAAAGAAAAAAAAAAGTTTTGTTATCAACAAAACTGAATAATATTTGATATGGAAAGATTTGTTGGACTTAGAAAATAGACTTGCCTAAATGGATTGCCGTGAAATCAATCAGTTTGGAGCTCTGATGTTGTAAATTATAAATCAGATTGTGAAAATGAAAAGGGGATCTTCTCATTCTTACTTTTGGATTTGAACAATAGATTTAAAAGTATATGTTGGTTTTTTGATTTGTTTAATTACTATAATTATTTCATGATAAATCTAATGACATGTGTTAAATGGGATGCAGTAATAAACATATACAAGGGAGTAGTGAGGATGAAAAATTGGTAGGAGAATTAGTGAGTTATATGGATGACGAAATTAAGGGTGACAATCACAAACACATTGCATCAAACATGTTATGGGCATAGTCAGTATAAAGAAAGCATAGTTAGTCTTAGTGTAACATCCTCAAATTTTTATCTTGAGCTTATATTTATGTTTGAATTAATTATGGATATGTGATGATAGTTTGATACAAGAAGGATATGATAGAAACCAATGAATTCAAGTGGCAAATTTAGAAGTGTTTAGTATTTATTTAGTTGTGATTAGTGAAATTAAGGAAGAAACATACCCTAGCACGTGTAGGATATGAATTAGGAGCTTAAGATCACCTAAGCAACTACCTTAGTGATACAAAACTACATGAAGTACACTTGAATTAAATTAAAAGAAACAAAAGCATAATACAAAGCAAGTTTTACGTGAGAGTTTTTTAGCTATATGGAAGTGAAATGATTGTGTTGGAAACGTGTAAGCCCTAGGAATTGTGCACAAGAGCTAAATGTTCAACCAAGCTTAGGACAAATCATATTTTGCCTTCTTGAAGACTCCATTCCACGTGCGTAGGCCAGCCAAGCTCAAAGGAATCTTGCTTTATTTGAAGATAACATGATATTAAATGAATAAGGACAAAGCTTTTAGATATTTACCTTAGGCAATAATTAATTAGTTAACTTAGGACTAAACTAACTCCTAACTAAGTTAATTCTTAATGAATTCACTTAACATCAATTTCTTATGGCACCACAAAAAACTGCACATAGGAGCTAGCATCCAAAACCCACGGCCAATTGCTTTCTCCCTTATACCTTGCTATCATTTTCTCACTTTGTCTTTGTTTCCTAAAAATCGTGACCTATATTCCTTTTGTCCTAGACTTCTATTCCTTTTTTTTCTCTAATCTAAACTATCCTAAGACCTATCTCTCTCAAAGATTTAAAATATACAACCACTACTTGGAAGATTTGGACACAAGTTTAAAAAGGTAGGCTAGGCTTCAATCTTTAATTAAGGGTTTATTTGGACTAACCTTTATGTGTAATGGCGAAGATTTATGCCTGATTATTTTAGGCTGAATTTTTAGATCATTGAAGGGTATTTTATGATGTGGTTATGTTAAAATGCTGAAATAGTAGTAATGTTTGGACTTGATTTTGATGATCCTTGGAATTGATTTTGATGACATTTGGAATGTTTGCTTATATATATATATATATATATATATATATATATGTTGGGACTGTTTTGTATTAATTTTAAGAAGTATAAGTTGAATGGTATATGGACAAATGGTTTAGATAGTTAAGTGGTTCAATTTTGAGGATTAAGAGTTAGGGTGGTAAGTTGAAAAGAGAATAAGGTCTAGGCTAAGTTCTATTTTTTTTCTTGTGAAAGCGTATAGAAATTAGAAATTATTTTGGAAGGTATATTATGGTTTACTAACTAGAGTACTAACATGTTCTTCTTTATCTTAATGATATTATTTTGCCATGCACAAGTTGGCATGAATTTTATTGAATAATGTATGGTGGTCGAGCCATATATTTTAAATTTTTCCATGAGATTGTATGAATTTTCTCATGGAGTGTATTACTAAGGAAAATGATGGATTTTATGTGATGATATATATTGATTCATGTTTTCGAATCCAGTATGAAATTTGTGAAATAGAATCCGATACTACATTCAGTACGAGATATAGAGACCAGGTTCAAAAACATGGAATTGGTCATGCATTGTTTACGTAAGACGGCCGCAGTGATGCTACATATAGTACGATGTGTAGAGACCAAGTACACTTGGGAATTTCCTCATGCATATATTATTTGAATGGTTACTTATATTGATTTTATTGGAATTTATTGATGAATAACTAATGTACTAACCTATTTGATGGTTTAGTTTTACCTACTGAGAAATTTTATTTCTCAGTAGATTTGTTTCAATTGTTTTTTTATATATAGATGGCCTCAATGATCATCTTTCTTGATGCCTTTGACTGGAGGTGGGACAGAGATGAAGCTATGAATTGCTATATTTTCACCATGCATCCTATTATTTGCTTTTATGTATATTTTGGAACACATTTTCCTATATCAATTCTTAATGACATGTTTAATCCTAATGATCATTTCCTTCAGTTTGCTCATGTTTACCCTAATCCACCAATGGAACCTATCAACATATCTTCTAGTAACCATAACGTGTATCCTTCTTTCGTACCAGATTATGGAGGAAACATGAATCTGAATAATAAATTTGAAGCTGAGGAGAGTGTTGGTTAAAATTCCTTCAGTTTGCTCTTGCATCTGTTGTCGCATCCCTTGAATTTGGTGATCATGATTCTCCATCAGCTGCAACATCTTTTCCTCAAGTGTTCTCTCCTTATCTGCCTTTACCAAAAGCTAAACATTCAATTTAGTAATTGTCTCACACATTTCCTCTATTTGGTCTTCCATAGGAGCAATAATAGTAGATGGAGCTGATTTGTAGCAACTAAACCTTTTGCTCAAAGTACCTAGCCCATACACGTTCCCCTTGTAATTTGAACCTCCTACAACATTCAAATATATTTCATTATCATTAACAAAAGTAGCAATGTTAGGGGAATCCTGTGTAGATGTGTCTTCCTTTGTCAAAAATTGTGAGATTTTGTCTTGGCGATGTTGATATTTCTCCTACAATATAAAGTGAGATATGAAGATAAATTATTGAATGTGTAGACATATAAGAATTAATATTCAAGAAAATGAGCACTAATACAAGAAAAAAATTGACTTTAATCTACTATAGTTGGCTTCAAAGTTTAGCCAATCACAAACATTTAACTGTAGCTAAAGAAAAGAAAATCAAGATGTGTAAATAAGTTCAAGCGATATTAACCAAAGGTAAGAGTTCATTTATAATATCAACCACAATATATCAAATAAAGTGATATAATTAGAAAAAATAACTTACAACAAATTCGTGGGACTTATCATTGACCTATTCATTCTCCCGACTTCAATTTATTAGTTTTCTCCATCACCTCCTAAGCAGTTGGTGGTCTTTGAAACTCCTTTGACTACATAAATTCAAAATGTTAAAATTGTAAAACATGTTAATTAATTACATTGAATTGAAAATCAATGAAGGATATATATATATATATATATATATATATAAAGTGAAATTACCAGCTTTTCAAAGTGAGTTGCAATAGATATGGAATCACCACAATATGCTGAGGCTACTCAAGCAACAGATCGATTCGCCTTGGCAGTGGAGCTCTTGAACATTGGGGTTCTACAGATTTGGTAGTATTTAATGGAGTGTGTTCACACAAAAACACAAGAGACATACTATTACATCAATGAAGCTACAACTTATATAAGTGTGAGGCACATCAAAATCTTACATCATATATCTGCAAGAAGATCTAAGAAATTATCATTTAGATATCCAAGAAAAAATTATTCAATTTTTTTTCATTGGAATTTATTTATTTTAATTTATGAATTGTTTAGGACAAAACCACTAGCTTGCGATGAATAATTTACTTTAAAATTTTACTAATGCATAATACCTTTTTATTGTCATACATAGAATCCGATTTTACAATAACTAGTGCTTGATCTTAATCGATAAAACAAATTAAAATTTAGATAAATGATTCGTTCATGCCTTAACGTTGCATAAGACAAATGCAAAGGATCACCTTTTAATCAATTGAAAAAACGCTGAACCAAACTAGATATCTGCAATTTCAAAGCGTAGTTCCTGCAACCAAATAATAATAATAATAAAAATATTAATCTTCATAGTCATCTATTTTTTCAAAGCAACAATTCTACATTTTGCATTTGCTTCAAATAATTCCCTTAAAACAACAATACAACAATATTCCATTCTTTATATTGTATGAGAAGTGCAATATATTTAGCATAGATATGACAAGTTTCGTACCGTTGTGTCAATACCGCTCAGCTCGCTCCTAAATGATCCCAATATTGCTGCATGACCTCGGCCAAACTGAGAACATTAAATTCACAGAATTTTCATTCCAATATTTTTTTTGTTGATGAGGATTTTTATTCCAATATTGGAATAACTAAACAACAAAAACGCATGATATTTGATAGACATTGGTGCAAGCAGCTCAACAGGTCTTTTTCTCGTGTTACTAGTGTGTTTGGATTAACTTACAATTATGCCAATATCAATTCTAGCTAAAATCAAGTTAAAGCCAAGCAGCAAATAGTTGATTCAACTTTTTCAATTTTTCACGGTGATTTTGAGGTTCAAAATTGTTTCTAGGAGGTTCAAAATTGCACACTGGGGGAAAAAGAGGAAAAGTTAGGACCTTGTTTCGTTTGTGACTAAAAAAATGGAAAAAGGAAAGGGATGGTAAACCCAAAAGATGATGACAAAACAAACTCTCGAGCTTTGCAGGCATTCTGGCCTGATCAGTCTCTTCTCCCACCATTACTTGTCGGGTCATTCTTGTTCTCTGTTTGCATTTACTATATATACTTTATTCACTTATATTTTACAAAACGAAAATTAATAAACACAAAAGTGGCTATAAACAAAGAAGACAAGAATAATTAGAAATAAATGGAACAGATGCCCATGTTTTGCATCCGTGTACACCAAAAGGTTTGGCAGTGCTTTTATTTTCTCTTGTGAAAATTATACTAAAGTGCATTAAAAACAAAGGTAGAAAGGAATCCAGTTGAAAGTGGAAGAATGTAACCTTAACTGTTACTTAATCATGTGTACCACGTACTCCCCTTTCCTAATCATATGTTCATTTTGGTGCACAGCACAATCATTAGTACTAACATGAATGCCAAAGTGCATGCCGTGAGACATATCTTGTTCATAAACCCAATTTGCTTGCATGGAAAATTGTTGTGTTACACAAGATTCCAAAACATAGCACTAGCTTTTCCAAAGAAATAACTACCATGTTAAATATAAATAGAATTCAACCATCCATCCCCTTCTGTTTGAAATAACCCATACAAAAAATTGTAATTCACTATTAAATGAAGGTTTTTGAATTAAGTTGTTTGCTTTATTTTAAGATTCGACCACTCCATTATATCTTGTTAGAAAGTAATCAAATCAATGGCTACAATTATTATGTAATATCTTGGTTCTAGCTTGCCATTTTACAAGACTTTATCATGCCAAGTGCACTAACCAAGTAACTAACCTGAGCCACATTGCAGCTTTTGGTCAATTTCTTGAAAGATTTTTTTAAATTTGTGGAAGCGCATTGGACCTATTATTTTAAATGTTATAAGATCATCATTGTTTTTCTAATCAAAAGGAGATAATTACCTCTTAAAGCGCGACTACAATATCCTCCTTTTTCTTTGGTGAGTTCTCTCTTAGCCTCCTAAATCGGCTACGAATGATAAATCTTCCATACTATTCTCGAATAAGGGAGAGGGAAAATGTATGGGTACTTTTCTATTTCAAAGAGATGATGAAAACTATTATGTTTTTATCTAGAACAAATAGGATTATTATATATAGGAGACTAAGAAATCTAAACCTAGGTATCTTCGGTCATTGCCATACACTTAAGCTCAATAGCTTTTGTATAAAGAGCATTCCCAACAATCTCCCACTTGCTCGAGTACAAACTTATGCTTATAGTCCAAAACCTTATAACTCACTTTTCATCATCAACTGAAAATGTCCCACCACTACTACAAAATAGCAAACCAACGATGGTTCTAAACCCCTTACGAAGACGGTTGTACAACTGTCGTTGTTACGCGTGTCATCAAAAATCATGAGATCAAAAACCATGAGATTCGACGATGGTTGTAAAAATCGTCTTTGTTGATCTTTTTTTTTTTGGTTACATGCTTTCAATGTGATACTTATGACAGAAAAAGTAACCTTAATCAAATCTCTCCTTGACTCTTTCAATGTGAACATTAATTCACCCCAATATTTTACAATGGTTCGAACAAGACCATTTCATAAAATATTGCAGCCTAAATAAGCGTCCAACTTTATTTAACAGTTGTGAACTTATTCATCAATTATTAGAACCTATGATGATGTCCTCCATGAATGTATCCATATGATCATATACTCTACAATTTATCTAGACCTTGGTGTTTGTAAATGAATAATACCTCATTTATAACTTTTAAAAATAAATACAATGTCATGATGTGTTGCTCAAGAGCACAAAATAAACCAAGTGAAAATTCAATCTCCTATAATTATAGCAAGTCTGGAATTTTCGTAAGACCCATAGATGTAACATGTCTTTCGAACACACGTTCAGGCAAACTCTTGGTAAAAGGGTCAGCAAGATTTTCTTCCAATGCTATCTTGGTTACCACTGAAGTAGATTTTCTTGAGTCAATGTCTCCTTGGAAATCTAAGTTTGTGTAACCAATGGTTTCAAGACTCCCACTAGAATAGACAAACATATAATCTCTCATTCTCTGAAGATACTTGAGTATATGCGTAACTGCTATCTAGTGTTCCTCTCTAGGATTAGATTGGTACCGAATAACAACTCCAATTACATGGCAGATGTTTGACTTGGTGCACAAAATAGCATACATTAGACTACCTACAACCGAAGCATGACGTATCATACTCATGCATTCCCTCTGCTCAGGAGTCTTAGGAGAATGCTCCTTAGAAAGATGAATCCCATGTCTGAAGGGTAAAATTCCCTTGTTAGAATTCTCCATGTTGAACCTGGCAAGGACCTTGTCAATGTAGGAGGCCTGGGACAATGTCAATATCCTATTCTTCCGGTCTTATAAGAGTTTAATACCAAGAATATAATTTTCTTCTCCTAGGTCCTTCATATCAAAATGCTTGTTCAACCAGGTCTTTATGCCTAACAATACCGCTGTGTTATTTCCAATGAGGAGTATATCATCTACATAAAGCACTAGAAAAGATATTGCTTCCCCTTGGATTTTTTTATATACACATGGCTCATCAGGACTTTTCTCAAAACCATAAGATTTAACAGCTTGATCAAACCTAATGTTCCATGACCTGGATGCTTGCTTAAGTCCATAGATAGACCTTTGCAACTTGCATACCATGTGTTCCTGCCCTTTGACTATGAACCCTTTTGGTTGCTGGTTATAGATGTCCTCTTCTAAATTTCCATTTAGAAAAGCAGTCTTAACATCCATTTGCCAAATCTTATAATTGAGACTTGCCGCAATAGCTAAGAGAATCTGGATAGCCTTAAGCATGGCTACTAGCGAGAAGTTTTCTTCATAGTTTACACCTTCTATTTGGGTGTACCCTTTTGCCACCAATCTAGCTTTGAAGGTTTCAACCTTTCCATCTGATCCTCTCTTTCTCTGTGGATCCATTTACACCCAATGGGTTTTATCCCTTTAGGTGCTTCTACAAGAGACCAAACTAAGTTAGAATGCATAGATTCCATCTCACAGTTCATAGCCCCAAGCCATTGTTGAGCATCAACATCTTAAAGTGCATCGTCGTAACTAGTGGGATTGTCATATCTTTCAATGTAACAACATGGTATGATTCTCCCAACAAGATATCTTATAGGTTTACAAATCATTCTCCCACTACGACTTTGCCTAACTTGTTGTGCATCTACAGGAGGATCCAAGTTAGGTGGATCAATAATTTCTTGAAGATCCTCATTAGGTGGGTTAACCAATTCTTGATTATGTTCTTCAATAAGTAGTACTTGTATTTCTACAGGTTGTAGATCATTATGCTAAACTTCTAGTTATGTATCTAGTTCTTGTATATGTTCACCTTCAGGTATATTTTACTCTCTTTGAACAACAATAGGAACATAAGATGGAACCACTTGAGGTTGAGGTAAAAATAGATCTGAGATGAGCTCATCAAGAATAATCAAATTCTTTGGTTTGTAATTTGCTATATAGTTTTCATCTAGGAAAGTTGCGTGAGTTCTCACTAAGACCTTCTTACCTTTTGGACTATAAAACATCCTACCTCTAGTTACTTTATGATAGCCTACAAACATGCACACTTCTGTACGTGAGTCCACTTTATTTGGCTTCTGTTGTAAGACATGTGTCGGAGCACCCCAAATCCAACTATGGTTCAAACTGGGTGTGCGCCCATTCCATAGTTCTGTGGGTGTCTTTGAAACATATTTAGATGGAACTAAATTTAATAAGTACATGACACTTTCTAAGGCATATCCCCAGAATGATTCAAACAGAGACGAATAACTAAGCATAGACCTCACCATTTCTAAAAGGGTTATGTTTCTCCTTTCAGCAACTTCACTCTGTTGGGGTGTCCCTGAAGAAGACAGTTGTGAAACTATCCCCTCCTTAGTCAGGTAAGACATGAATTCTCCAGATAGGTATTCACCTCCGCGAGCAGACCTAAAAGTCTTGGTTTGAACACCAAGATGTTTTTCTGTCTCAACCTTAAACTCTTGGAATTTTCCAAAAGCTTCATACTTATGACGCATCAAGTATATGTATCCAAATCTTAAGTAATCATCAATGAATGTGATGAAGTACCCATACACGCCTCTGGCCTGAACATTTATTGGTCCACATATATCAGTATGTACCAATTCCAGCTGAAGTGTGGCATGATTTCCTTTGGCCTTGAAAGGCCACTTTGTCATTTTACCCTCTAAGCATGATTCACATACTGGTATCGGTTCAAAAAACTAGGGATTTTAAAATCCCACTCTTGACCAAACCTTGTATCCTGTTAGAGTTTATATGACCTAATTGCAAATGCCAAAGATAAGTTTCATTGGAAACCTTTCTTTTCTTAGATAGATGAACATCTTCTTCGTCTCCTAATTCAACATGATTAACTTCATGGGGTATAGGACTAAGAAAATAAAGACCATTAAACAAAGTACCAGAACATATAAAAGAAGATGAACTCCTTATAGAAACTAAGGAATTAAACTGAACTGTTAAACCATGTTTAATCAAGCAACTAACAGAAATGTAATTCCTCTTAAAATCTGGAACAAATAAATAGTCATCCAAAACCAAAATTCTACAATTATGAAATGATAAAATAACTTGTCCTACTGCTAGTGCAGAGACAAGCTTCCCATTTCCAAGTCTCAAAACTCTTTGTCCTTGACTGATAGACAAGCTATGTTTGAACCATTGCAAAGAGTAACAAGCATAGTTACTGGCTGCTGAATCAATGATCCATTTATCACTGTAATTCTCCACTAAGCAAGCCTTAATCACAAGTAAATTATCCATACCTGGTCGGTTCATACGTGGCCAATTCTTCTTCCAATGCCCATTTTGACCGCACTTGAAGCACTTGCCTGTTGGCTGCTTCTTTGCAATTTGTTTGGCAACTCGAATATTTGACTTCTTCTTCTTCTTCTTCTTCTTCTTGTTACCTCCCTTGGGTTTCCCCTTAGGTTTAACAGAACCTTCAGCAAAAAATACACTTCCCTTCTTGACCAGAGACTGCTCAACACTCTTAAGCTCGTGCATTAGCTGAGTAAGATCTAGTTGTAGTTTGTTTATATTTTAATTCATTATGAACTGGTTGAAGTAATCACGTAGAGACTACATGAGGAGGTCAACCTTTACCTCTAGATCAAACTTAATCCCATGGTCATCCGCTCGTTTAAAGTTTGCTATCATTGTTAAACAATGATCTCACACACTTCCATCAGTCATCGGGGTTTTGGTGACACAACCAACACATTTTGCCTAGCTGAATTGCTAGGAGTAGCAAACATGCCATCAAGAGTCCGGAGCATTTCTGCTCCACTCTCAAGCATGTTTACCTGCTCCTACAAGTGACTAACGAGACTGGCCAAAATGTAGCAGCGAACTGCAACATTCATCTTCTCCCAATTAGAAAATTTCTTCTTTGTTTCCTCAGAAGCATTTTCTTTAGGTTATGCTTGCTTAAGGGTAGTCAGGACAAAATTGAGTTTCTCATATTGCAGAACAATATCCAAGTTAGTTTTCCATTGTTTGTAGTTTGTACCATCCATAGGCTTTTGACTCAAGATAGTTGCTAACGGATTGAAATACGATATTTTCTGAAAAATTAAAGCACAGAATTTACAATCATTCAATAAGCATACTAGTGGCAAGTAGATTCCTTAACTACTTTTGTTCATTGTTACAATTATTTAGTTATCCTTACAAGGCTTATGTTGGTAAGTTACTTGTAAAAAAACTGAAATTGTTATTTGGGCCTTCAGTGCTATTAATAGAGCCCCAATGGGAGGGTTAATAATTTTATCAAAATTTGAATGTAATTAACCATCGTTTAATTTCAGAAAAATATCTATAGTATCCAAGCATTGCCGACGTTGGGTCGTATAGGACTTTAATAAAAAAAAATTTGAATTTGTTGAGATCCAATCAAATAAAATTCGGTCATCCTTATCCGATGGGGCTTCACATGACCATTTTATTAATGGACCCACAATGGAGTCCACAGGTTGAAAATTAATATTTTAATTTAACCTTCACCCCTTCAATATTTTGTTACAAGGATTTTTTTTTTAAAAAAAATTGTCCAATCATTAATCTAGAATTCGAAATTCGTAATGATTATTAATTTGAATTCAAAATTATTTTTAAAATAATTAATCGAATCATTAATCTAAAATTTGAAATTTATAATGATCATTAATTTGAATTCAAAATCATGTTTTTTATAAATAATTAATCCAATCATTAATCTAGAATTTAAAATTCATAATGATCATTAATTTGAATTCAACATAAATTTTCAAAACAATTAATCCAATCATTAATCTAGAATTTGAAATTCATAATAATTATTAATTTGAATAAAATAAATTATAAAACAATTCAATCATTAATTTGAATGCAAAATCAATTTTTTAAAATAATTAAT
>PYAF01004095.1:193442-225159 GCA_007407185.1 Glycine tomentella | reverse complement strand
TGGGGTTATTAGTCCGATTTTAATTAGCATCGCAGTATTGTATTATGTGAACATGTTGGGAAAAGAATTTGAGAAAATGTTTTGGAAAAATTTAATCACGATTTCTATACTATGTTTCCAAAACGAATTTTTAATAAGTCTTCCGCTGAAAACTCTATTACCAAGATGAGTAACAACCGGAGTATTACGGGGTGTTACAATCAACATCTCAAGTGCATCGTCGTAACTAGTGGGATCGTCATCTCTTTCAATGGTGACAGCCTGGTATGATTCTCCCAACAAGATCTTGCGGGTTTATGAATCATTCTCCTACTACGACTTTGCCTAACTTGTTGTTGTGCATCTACATGAGGATGTAAGTTAAGTGGATCAATAAATTCTTGAAGATCCTCATTGGGTGGGTTAACCAATTCTTGATTTTGTTCTTCAATAAGTGGTACTTGCATTTCTACAGGTTCCACTTGTAGATCATTATGCTGAACTTTTGGTTTTGTATCTAGTTCCTATGTATGTTCACCTTCAGGTATAAATTTCCCTCTTTGAACAACCATAAGAACATAAGATGGAACCACTTAAGGTTAAGATAAAACTTGACCTGAGATAAGCTCATCAAGAACAATTAAACTCTTTGGTTTGTAATTTTCCATATAGTCCTCCTTTAGGAAAGTCGTGTGAGTGCTCACTAAAACCTTTTTACCTTTTGGACTGTAAAACATCCAACCTCTGGTTCCTTTAGGATAGCCTACAAACATGCACACTTCTGTACGTGAGTCCACTTTATTTGGCTTCTGTTGTAAGACATGTGCCGGAGCACCCCAAATCCGAATATGGTTCAAACTACGTGTGCACCCATTCCATAATTCTGTGGGTGTCTATGAAAAGGATTTAGATGGAACTAAATTTAATAAGTACATGGCAGTTTCTAAGACATATCCCCAGAATTATTCGGACAGAGATGAATAACTAAGCATGGACCTCATCATTTCTGAAAGGGTTCTATTTCTCCTTTCAGCAACTCCATTCTTCCAGGATGTCCTTGGAGAAGATAGTTGTGAAACTATCCTCTCCTTAGTCAGGTAAGACCTAAACTCTCCAAATAGGTATTCACCTCCTCAGTTAGACCTAAGAGTCTTGATTTGAATACCAAGATATTTTTCTGTCTCAGCCTTAAACTCTTGGAATTTTCCAAAAGCTTCAGACTTATGACACATCAAGTATATATATCCAAATCTTGAGTAATCATCAGTGAATGTGATGAAATACTCATACCCGCCTCTGGCCTGGACATTTATTGGTCCATATACATCAGTATGTACCGATACCAGCTGAAGTGTGGCATGATTTCCTTTGGCCTTGAAAGGCTGCTTTGTCATTTTACCCTCTATGCATGGTATAGGTTCAAAACCAGGGATTTTAAAATCTCACTCTTGACCAAACCTTGTATCCTGTTAGAGTTTATATAACCTAATCGTAAATGCCAAAGACAAGTTTCATTGGAAACCTTTCTTTTCTTAGATAAATGAACATGTTCTTTGTCTCCTAATTCCACATAATCAACTTCATAGGGTATAGGATTAAGGAAATAAAGACCATTAAACAAAGTACCAGAATATATAAAACAAGATGAACTCCTTATAAAAACTAAGGAATTAAACTGAACTGTTAAACCATGTTTAATCAAACAACTAACAGAAATTAAATTCCTCTTAAAATCTGGAACAAATAAACAGTCATCCAAAACCAAAGTTCTACAATTATTAAATGATAAAATAAATTGTCCTACTGCTAGTGCAGAGACAAGGTTCCTATTTTCAAGTCTCAAAACTCTCTATCCTTGACCGATAGGCAAGCTATGTTTGAACAACTGCAAAGAGTAACAAACATAGTTAGTGGCTGCTGAATCAATGATCCACTTATCACTGTAATTCTCCACTAAGCAAGCCTCAATCACAAGTAAATTATCCATACCTGGTCGGTTCATACATGGGGCAATTCTTCTTCCAATGCCCCTTTTGACCACACTTGAAACACTTGCCAGTTGTTTGCTTCTTTGCAATTTGTTTGGCAATTGAAATATCTAACTTCTTTTTCTTTTTCTTCTTCTTCTTACCTCCTTTGGGTTTTCCCTTAGGTTTAACAGCACCTTCAGCAAAAAATGCACTTCCTTGCTTTGCTAGAGACTCTTCAACACTATCAAGCTCGCGCATTAGCTGAGTAAGATTCAGTTTCAGTTTGTTCATATTATGATTCATTCTGAACTAGTTGAAGTAATTAGGTAGTGACTGCAGGAGGAGGTCAACCTTTACCTCCTGATCAAACTTAATCCCATGGTCATCCGTTCGTTTAAAGTTTTCTATCATTGTTATACAATGATCTTGCACACTTCCACCAGTCATCACGGTTTTGGTGACCGCAGCCAACACATTCTGCCTAGTTGAGACATAAAAATCATCAATCAAATAATTTTAATTCTAAATCAATCAAAATTATCATTGACAAAACATAATATATGCATGATCAATTAATCATTAATAATGTGATATGACACAAATATTTTATATATGACATGTTATCACATATAATCTATCTATTCATAAAAATGGTAATTATAAAACTTTAATCCATGGTTTCGTAAAAAATAAAAAGTATCTTCTTCTCCCTTTGCTATTTTTCGAGTCAATCCGTCATGGACCTCCGATCACCTAGCCCACCATATGAATAGAACCTTCATTGAGAGAAGAGCACGCGACCGTTTGAACCACCGGAAAAAGACGCGGTCTTTTAGGAGGCTCCAATTCTTGTTCCCATCATTTTTCTGTCCTCTTTCACGCTATGGCCTCAGATTTTCCATAAAAGATTCAGATAGTCACGAACAAACTCAAACAGTGACGAATATACATCTTTTGGATACAAAAATTGAACCTTTCTCTCTTACAACAATAAAATTGCTAAACAAAAAGAAAAATCAAGGAGGAAATTACCTGATCATAAGGGACCAACCTCCTTGTTAAATATCCAAAAGAAATACATTCAAATGTTCTACCGTGATTAAAGCACATATTTAATAAAATCATACATCTTATGAAAAATTATATAAAAAACATAGCATGTGTAATCCAACATAAATATAGAATCCAATGTGTCATATCACATAAAAAAGCTAGATCAACATCAAACATACAATCTAGGCTCTGATACCAATTGAAGGATTCCTTAGAATCTGAGGAAACGTATTGGACCTAGTACGTTTAAATGTTATAAGATCATCATTGTCTTTCTAATAAAAAATGAGATAATTACCTCTTGAAGCGTGAATGCAATCTCCTTTTTCTTTGGTCAGTCCTCTCTTGACCTCCTCAATCGATTACGAATGACAAATCTTCCGTACTTTTCTTGAATAAGGGAGAGGGAGAGGGAAAATGTGTGGGCACTTTTCTATTTCAGAAAGATGATGACAACTCTTGTTTATGTCTAGAACAAATAAGATTATTATATAGGAGACTAAGAAAGCTAAACCTAGATATCTTGGACCCTTGTCATACACTTAATTCCAATAACTTTTGTATAAAAAGCATTCCCAATATATATTATTGGCATGCATACGATATATAAAAACCTTATTAAACTAATATTAGTGTATACATGCCAATACATTATAAAATAAATTATAAAAATATTTCAATTTTAGTGAAAAAAAAATAGAAAATAGAAATGCAAACACATATGAAAGACAAAGTTTGTGCTTATGTTAGTATATATACAAGGGATTTCCTTTTTTATTTTCATTTTTCTTTAGCCAATTTTATCCCTAAATCAAGAAATTACGGCTAATATCCTTTCCTTCAATTGCTCATGTACACAACCTCAACTTCTTCCACTGATCGTGAGTTAACATTCAGTTACAAATTCCGAATAATATAATCACATTTACATATATTTTCTTCTATTGATTCAATCCTCTAATCTATCTCCTTAAAATTCATCTTCAATTTCACTCTCTCTCTCTTTCTCACCATTCCTCATTTGCATGGAGCTAGAACGACATTGTTGTTGCTATCGCTAACAACCATAACCTAGAAAAGGAGCATTCCAATTTGAATGGCAAGGAGCACATGGCAGAACAAGTGGAGGCAGAAGAAGAGGAAGATCGAGAAGTCGATGAAGGCAAAGGAGAACAAACTAGATCTCGCCATCCTTCGAGAACCCGACCCTTTTCACTAATCTTAGCCAGGTCGATGCTACATTGCCTGACTAATTTCTTTTGCTTTGTTCTCTCTACTACCACCTTCCGTCAAAGCAATTAAGCATAGCAAACGAAAAAAATGTAATCTTCACATGTTTTTTTTTTTCTCTCATTTTCATTTGTTTTATATATCAATGAAATAATGTATCTCACCACTTTTTCTGTTTTCTCTTATTTTAGTTTATTTCTCTTTCTTTTCCTCTTTTCATCACTTATTTGTTCTTTGTTTAATTAGGTTCTTATTTTCTAAAATATATTTAATTTGATCCTTTTATTTTTGAAAGTTTTAATTAAGTTTCTTATTTTTTAAAATTGATTCAATTTAGTCATAATTTAAGCCAAATTTAATTGCATTTTTAAAAAATATTTGAAGCTAACAAAATGAAATGATACCAAATTGAATTCATTTTACTTATTAGGAGACCTAATTTAACATTTTAAAAAATAAAGAAACTAAATTTAATTTGTTTTAAAAATAAGAGACCTAATTAAACCTATTAAAAATAAAGAAATCAAACATAATAAATAAATTAAGAAATAAGAAGAGTAATTTTTCTAATATTTGTAATTTTTTTTATATCTGTATATAATAATGATATTTCTTTATACTATGACTCAGTAATAAAATAAATTATATAAACTTTAGGATAATAGAAATTCGGAAACACAACTGCTACTACGATGCCCGTATCGTCGATTAGTTATGGTGTCTGGTGTGTACTATTTGTAACTTATAATGTATTTAATATCAAGTCATTAATATATTATTTATTTATAGATAATATAATATACTTTATTATTTATTTTAAATTTGTAATAAAACAAAATAAGGATATATATATATATATATATATATTATTGAATTGTTGAACATGTATTAATTATTTTTATTGTTGTCGATCCAATTAACTTTAAATTGAAGATTAAATGGCCGATATAAAAATTGAAGATGAAACTTTGCTCATGTTCTTCTACGATTCAGTAAAAGAGGGTAGAAGTGTAGAACAAGAAGTAAACACTAATTCCTGAAATTATAAACATTTTTATTATATTAATCTCTGAAATTATAAAAATTAATCCAAGTCTTCAAAATTATTAAATAACAATCATTTGATTTTCTCAAATTCCTAAACGATATAATTTTAATTTTTAAAATAATAAAAAAGAGAGTTAAATAATTGACGTCTAGTTACTTTAAAAATATACTCATAATTTCAGAAACTAATTTGATATATTTCCTCAAATAAAATAATAAAATGGAAGACGGAGTCGTTGGAGTTGGAGACGAGTTTGGGGGAAGGAACGACTTTGGGAATCTGAGGTGGCAGAGGTACGATCTTGGTGGTGGTGGTGGTGACGGGGTGGTCGTCGGAGGGTTTGGGTGTAGACGACGGTGTCATGAAGACGATGTAAGGCCCGATTTTGCCGATCAGTGGTGGCGGCGTAGATTCGCTGTTAATCAGCATTTTGTTGGCAGTGAGAATGTTTTGTCTTCCTATCTCTATATTGACTTGTTTGGTTCCGGAAAATTTCTTTCTCCCGACTCTACTTTTTTTATTATTTTATTTTATTAATGTGTTGCATTCTCTTTTTTGCGATAACTACTTTCACAAAGGGGTAATGTGAGAACTTGAGTGACAATTTTTCAATGCTTTTCAATTATAAATAAACCTTTTATGAGATGCTGATACCCCATCCCTGTACAAACCACACCATTTACTTGAGTTAATTATTTTCAACAAAATTTGGCAGGATTTATTGAAGGAATTTCTCTTTGACTTCATTTTTTTTTTGTTCTATATTTTCTAAAGTTATTCACTTATCAAAATCTTCTTGACGGTGCAGAATAAACTTTTCTAACGTTAAAATGTATTTTTAGTTGCTACAGATTATCTTTGTAATTTACCTTTCTGTTGTATTTTATGCCATGTCTTTTATTACGAGTTTATTTTTTGCGCATAGGAAGCCTTATTCTTATATGGATATTTATCAATCATGATCCACGTGTCTTTATTTGGTGATAATTGATAAACTAGTCATTCTATCTTTGCTATGAAGCACTTTCTGACTTTGTTTTAGTGAATGATTTAGTGCTACCTTGTACGTGCCGATATGTGTGGAGCATAAGGATTCTAAAATCCTTATTGCCATGGGTTTTTTGCATCTCCTTTAGCCCAATATGTGGATCTGACTGAAGTCCAGGGGATCGTTAAAGGACTGAAAGGTATATATGCATGTTTGGCTAATAATTTTGTGATGGTTGTAATTGAATCCAAATGGTTTTCAACATGATGTCTTGGTACAAGAAATAATATTGGTTTTGGCTACAAATCTTGTCAAACTGTCATTTTTCAAGTTCAATAAATGGTTTCCTTTATGGCTGGTCATTTTAATCTGTCATAGCCAAGGGTTTTTTGTAATTATAATTTTTGATGCTTCCTCTGCTGTCACTAAAATTTATTGTCATTTAGTTTTTTCATGTGGAGCAGAGTGGGATGATGTAGGGTGGGAACCTTGGGTTAAATCAGTATCACCCATGAAACAAGGGGAGAAAAAAATGGACAATGAGATCTGTACACAACTATTAAAGGGTTGGTCTTGTGGTTAATGTATGGAATATAGAAGAAAAATATCTGTTATTAAGGAAAAACTAAACTAAGTCAACATTTTAAGAAAAACCCTTTATATATATAGTTAAAAACATGTTGGTCTCTTAGCTATATCCGATCCTATCTGTTTAAGGCAATGTGAAGAAAAGATGTTGTGCTTTATACATGCAGAATTATGGTTCAGCTAATATTTGTTATGTCTTTCTGGTTGTTTTTGGGTTAGAATAGGTTGAAAAGAAATCCAGGCTGCATCCTGAGAGGCCATATCGTCTTCCAGCCATTGCTGCTAGTCTTGCTAGAGCTGGTTTTATCTATTACCATCAAAATTTACAGCTTAGTGTTACTACTACTAGTCATGATATATTTTTATTGATCATACAGGCATATATCCTGGAAAATGCTATTCAATTCCTGCTAGAGAAATCACACCAGAAGAACTTATGACGGTAATTGATTTCTATTTATCTTGAATGAATATGCTGCAGTACATATTTCTAATACCTATGCATTACTTTTCTATTGAAGAATATGTGAGATACTATTGAAGAATATGTGAGATACAGTAGGGCCTGGGCTGCAAAAAAATGCAGTTCAATTACTGCACATTAATGTTACTGATATATGCTTAATATTGTTTGGTAGGGTGTATTAATGATATGTACTGGTTTGGAAGGATTCAAATCCACAGATAATAGGATCAAAACTCATCTAATTGCTTTGTGACACCCCAATTTTTATTTGATACTATTAATCACCAATACCATAATTAGTTTTCAAATCGTAAATATATTGTTAGTTTATTGAATGAAGTAACTTTTATCTTGAATTTTTTATCAACCAAAAACAGGTGTCGTTAACGGATTGGTTTATTTTAAAGAAATAATTATTTTATTGACAATTTTCTTGAATTTTTTTAACAAATAATTTTTCCTTTAAAGCCTATGGCCTATGGGTAGAAGTAGTCAACTGCTATGGCATATATGCCTTGGGGAATTGAACATAGTTCCTATATCTTTAGAAAGTATTTTTTATGACTTCTATTTCTTATGTCACACAACAGGTGTTTGCTGATGCTCAAAGGGAGTTTGTGGATTCAATCTTTTCTCAGGTAGGAACTCTCACTTGTCTCATGTTTCTCTTTTGTTGAAAATACCACAACTTTTGCCTACTTATAGTATATGATTGTTGTGCTCTGGTGTAAATATGACTGCAAATCTGGTTTCATTAAGATTGATGAAATGCTACTTCTGGCTACTTCAATTCAATTCAATCCCATTTTTTTACAATAGTTGGGATGCATTTTTCTTTCATGATTCCAACCTTTTTTTTTTAAATATTTTTTTTATATTGTCTACATTGGAAAAATCACAAACATAAGTCATTTTTTTTTCAAACGGGACACATTAGTTACTAAAAGTGACTAACATATAGCCTTCTGGCCTTTTCGAATTTGAAAAACTAAAATGGGATTTTTAACGTGTTCACCTGTTAACTTTTTAGGGATTGAATTGGATTTTTTTTTTTAATTTGATAAGCCAAAATAGATTAAGAGAAGAAAAAAGGGGAATATAGACAGAAAACCTCCTGAATACCTTGGTAAAAGCCTGTAGGAACTTAGCTTTCTTTAAGTACAAATATCATACTGAAAAGGTAAGTTATCACTTTTAACAAATAAAGGACTTAGTCCAAATATATAAAAAAGAAGCTGAAAAGAAAGGGGGGAAAAAAGTAAAGAAATAAATTAATTACTAAAATCAAATAAAGTAATTTTGTTTACAAATAAAAAAGTTTCCCTATAGTTAATTTCTCTTAACAAATAATTCCCTAAAATTGTTATAAAACCAAAATTCTATTTCAGCAACTAGAAAGCAAGGGGACTCACGATTCCATTTCTTTAACAAGACTAGTACTCAAGCATAGTTTTCAACTAAAATCACACTAATTAGGTTGAAAATAAGTTTACACCCATGACCAATTTTTACATAATTTACTAATTAATTTACCTTGGTGATTTAAATAAGCAAAATACTTTATTATCTTTAAATTAAGTGAATTGACAATAGTTAATTGGCTGGGAGTACAAGAGGTTAGAGTTACTCAAATTGATCAAGAGGTTAGAGGTACTTTATTATCTTTTCATGCATTCACATAGTCATTGAATGATTTGGATTTGTTATTGTGTTGACTGATTCGATTGCTACGTTGTAAACCTTGATTTTTCTTTCAAGAGACTTTGTTGCATCTATTTTGATAGGAGGAAAAGGTTTTAAGGGAAAATCAGATTTGGACATGCTACCATTTGGATGGCTAACTGATTCAGGTTAGCCTAAATGCCCCTGCATTACAGAATTGTATTTTACAGATATCATGATGGAATATCCTCTGCGATATAGAGAGAAAGGTAGCATAGCTTGTGACGCTGGTAAGTATAATTAACTATTTGGAATTTTCAGTCTTCTAGAACTTGTTTTATTTTGTGGCAAATTTACAAGAAAATTTCAAAGTAGAAAATTAAAATTTCTGATAAACTAATGGGCTGAAGTTGGACCCTTGCTACTTCCTTTATTGAAATTCTTTTAATATGTCCTACCCAATTCTTTTCATTTGATTTGGCTAGTCTTTGGAGGTCCTTTTTTTTTTCCTAGGCATTAGGTCATGGTCTTAATGAATAAGAAAAGCAAAATTCTCCAACTTGATTTAAGGTCATGGCCAACTATATTGATAATTTCTGTTGGATATTTGATGACTAAGGTTGGAGAAATATATATAGCTTTTTGTTTTTGAAAAACAAAATGTTTCTAAGTCTTAGGAAGCCATGTTTTTGTCATTTTTTTAAAGAGAAAAAATGTGTCTTCTAAGACGGTTGTGAGGCAGAACCGTCTTAGAATATTCAAATTCTAAGATGATTTACCAAAAACTCATCTTAGAAACCCAATATATATTTTTTTTAATATAAAGGGCTTTCTAAGATGGTTGTTGGGAAAATCGTCTTAGAATGTGCATAATCTAAGGCTGTTATTCCTAACAACCGTCTTAGAATCACGCATGTTTTTTTTTAGTGTCTTCTAAGACGGTTGTGAGGAAAAATCGTCTTAGAATATACACATTCAAAGATGATTTTCCCTAAAAAGTTGACTTAGAAAACCATTATTAGATTTTTTTTTTTCGAAAAAAAGTTTTTCTAAGACGATTATCAGGATAACCGTCTTAGAATGTGCACAATATAAGAAGATTACTTAGGACAACAATCTTAGAAAACTTTTTTTCCAAAAGAAAATTAAAAAATTTGTGTTCTAAGACGGTTTCGGAATCGTCATCGAAAGTGAAGACTTTCAACGACGTTGGCTACGAAGACGGACCTATAATTGATTTAGAAACACCAAAACAACTGTCGTAGAAAGCTTGTTTTGTAGTAGTGAATAGACCCACTAATTATCATTAACAATAATTATTCTTAAAATTTATTGAGCAAATTAGGCGCTACAACACAAGTAACGTTTAGTTGGGACGCATATATCCGGGTTTGACAGAGTAGTGCTTTGAAGCTGGCGACACAATTAGGGTTTTTTTTTTTTTTTTTTATCAAGGTAGTGTTGTATTATTTGAATGTTTGAAATGGTTCTGGCTTACTGATTGATTTGCCTTAATTATTATTTTAAATCATTTTTAATTGTCAGATTTGATGAGCCATATTTATTTTAAAGAGATATAAATTACATAATGTTTTTGGTTATTCGTGCTTATCACATTGTTTTATTATTACTTAACTAGAAATAATATATCTCAGTTTTGTTGTGCATATTTGTATATCTACCAAGTACCAATAAAACAATGAACATGACCCAAAAATAAATTTTAGCAAATAATTGAGATCAGTGTGCCAATCATTGTTCTTTTGGTCTAGACTAAACATATTTTTCACTGAAAATAATCTTATTTGGATAAAATTAATGTAGACAACAATATTCTTCCTCCAAGTAACATAAATTTGTACCCATGACTCGAATCAGAGGCAGAGCCACGTACATGAGAAAGGGGACAACTGCCCACCCTTAAATTTTGAATCAAGCTGTCGACTCGTCGTGTGAGCAGAGGCGAAGCTATCGGCCACGTACATGAGAAGGGGGGCAAGTGCGGTGCCCACCCTTAAATTTTGAATCTAGCCGTCTCTAAGTGTGCATCTGTTTCCCTTACCTCTCTAATTCTCTCGTTCTCCATCTCAGTCACTCACGCAACTACTTCTCCGGTATGTGCTCGTGTTGTGCACTTGTCGTCGTGTGGGTATGTGTTGCGTGTTGTGCCATGGAGTATTAGAGTAAGAAAGCATAAGTGGTGCATATGGGTCAGAGTCCATTTTGAAGTCAAGTGTCTTGGATTATCCGTTGAGCCCTTCTCAATCTCTCTCTCTCTCTCTCTCTAATGGGCCCATGACATGGGATGAGAAATGTGATGGGTGTGTTTCATAATTAACTGCCAATTGTATTTATAAGGGAGTGAGGTACTATGTTAAATACTTAAATCAATACTATTAATAAACTTTTTCAATATTAAGATTTTAAATAGTTGTCATGGATATATATGTATTACGGGGTTTTATTACACTTTTATATAAAAAAAATTACTTCTAAAAAGTTTTTCATATATATATATATATATATATATATATTAGTTTTTCAAAATAATTAAAACTGAAAAACAAAATAAAATTTGGTTCAAATTATAAGTTATTTTGAATAATTTCTCATAAAATTAATTGTTTTTTTTTTAAAGTTGTTTTGTCCTCAAATGCTTAAACTTTGTAAGGTCATCTCTTGATTTTAGTGTTTGATGGTCCGTCTTGATTTTGTCCTTATTAAAAGGTCTCTTGGTAGGTTGAGGAAAGATTATCTTTATAAATTATTGTTGGACTCCTAAATAATGTGAGACTTTTGACGTACTAGAACAAGCTTCCTAATTGAGGCTAAAGGGCAAGAGTGGCTTAGACCTTCATTCTAGTGTTAATGTTAAAACCTCAACTCCTTCAAATCATCACTACAACTACTTCTCCGGCGTCATCGCGGGCCGACCTCCATCATGGCTCGGAAGCGTGTTTTGTGCGTTCTCCATTGACGGAAGAGACATGTACCCTTTTAATGACTGTCCACCCTTCATTAATTTCCTGGATCCGCCACTGACTCGAATCCCATTGATCCTTGGTAATCATTGTTAATGTTGGGAAACATAGTTTGTGTCACTTTGTATCAGTATATATTGTCAGGTTTCATCATTGTATCTTTTTATAACAAAATCACACATAATGATCGTGATAAATAATATATTAACCAACAAATTAAAGCTCAATGGCGATACCTATCATGCGTGGGATATTTATTTTGGAGTAACTCTATCTATAACCATCATTATGCAGCTACGGTGGTGAATCTCATTCGGTAGCATATTCCCTTCCTTTGGGTATACATTGTTGGGGCAGTCCTCCTATGGACTGTCAATTTTTTATCTGGGGTGACTTTATTGGGGTCACATTCCTTCGTAGGATACACATGTCATGGCTTTTTGCCTCCCTTAAATAATAAAAAAAAGAGAGTATACATTGAAGAAACCTTGTTGGTGCTTTCAATATTCTACGTTAAGCAACTCTCTTATATGTTATTTATGTATCTCTTTATAATTACCTAGTTAAGCAAGTCTCCGCCATTGGTGCTTTCAATACATCGACCATGCCTCCCCGGAAGGATGTCGAAGAAACGTTGTTGAGGCCATTAGAAATTTCATCATAAGCAAGATGCGAACTTGGAACAGTTCAAGTCTTATATAGATTCTCGTCATGAGGCTTTTGCCCAAATTAACCCTTAATTACCACTACCATTGATCTTGAGCGAAAATATCAAAGCGCTCTTGGTTTTGCAAAAAAAGGAGGAATGGGGATAACAACCTCATCAATTAGAAATCTTGTAGAGGGTAACCAATAGTGATTCCAAATTGAAACAGTTTGGTCATTTGCAATGCTCCATTGCATACACTTCAAAGTATCTTCCCATACCTCAAAATAATGCTTCCCCAAATCCATGTTTTTTTTTTCCTGAACTATGGGAACCAAATCAGGATTCCAAGGAATTACAAATGTACTTTGGGAGCAAAATTATTTGCTTAGGATTTTGTTTCAGGTTAGATTCAATTTAGGATTTTTTTTTCATGTTAGATTCAATTTATAGACTAACTATAACCCAATCATAATGTTGTAACAGAACTGTTGTTTGGGTTGTCTTCCAAAGGAATAAATGAGGGCAAAAAATTAAATATTGTAATTTTAAAACAAATTTACCAATATAATGCAGTTTTAAAGATATTTACCAATCTGTGGCAGCCAGTGGCGTCTGACCAAGGCGTGTTGGGTCACGCCCAACTGAGGCGCCACTAAGGGCCTAGTCACGCCCACCACAGGCGCCACTAATGGCATCTCACCTAGGCGCCACTTTGCACCATTGACGCCTTTCCCAGGTGCGATTTAGCCCCTTATGGCCTATTTAAACCACATTACCACATGATGAAGTTCACAAGTGGTGCTCAACATTTTTCTACTGTGTGATTGGTTAGTTGTAAACCTTTGTTTGCGATTTTTGAGTATATATATAAAAATGTGTTCAAATGCTGATACTGTTCGCATTGTTTTGTATTATAATAATGGTAGCAAAGTTGAGGGCCGACGTGGTGTTGTTTTTGAAGGTGAAAAAAGGCCAACATGTTTGAAGCGCAACTCAACTATTGAAGAGTTGCACTAGAGAATCAGTCAAAAATTCAGTGTTAAAGGTAATCAATCTATCAGTATGGTGACTGCAAGAATATGGTGTGACGATAAATATATTAGCATGAAAGTAGTGGACAACGAAGACGTGAAAATGGTAATAGGAGAATTCTTCAACCAATATAAGAAAGATTTCCTAGAGTTGTATGTGGATATTGATGAAGCAGAGAATGTTGATTTAACAATGAGGTCAGTGCATTTTGATTATTCCTATAATGCATTAGCTGTTATTCCACCTCTTAATTTGTCTATGGAAGATGAAAACGACCCTACTTGGGTTATGGATGGCGATGTTGATGATGACGATGATGAAAACATCGCAATGGAAGATCGTCTTCTTGCGGAGAATGCTAATGCTTCAGACGATGATGGGCCAAAAGCAAGTCAAACACAAGGACATAACTCCTTTGTGGCTGAGTCTCATATGGAAGCACATGATGATGTGGGAGAGGATGAGCAGCAACAACAATATCAATATCAAGGTGCGTTACCGAACAATAGCTATTTACATGTGTGGTTTTTATTTTACGTATTTTATTGTAATAAATTTAGGAATTTGGTTATGTAGGTTAGGGTAGTAATAATTTGTGGGATGGAATCCCACATTACACATACATTGATTGGGATTATCCGAGTGAACAAGATTCTGACACTAGTTCTGGATCAGTTGAAGGTTCATGGATATTAGGGAATAAGTTGTTTGTTAAACAAGAACTTGCATCAAAAGAAGAGGTGCAAGTGGCAATAAAGCGGAACCTCATGAAGGAGCATCAGGAAGCTGTTGTTGTTGAGAGTACGTCGACCAAGTTAAGCATGAAATGTCGTGCGCATGACTAGAATTGTCCGTGGAGGGTTAGGATAATAAAACCAACATGTGGTGAGAGATGGGTGCTTACGAAATGGGGTGGGGATCACATTTGCTTAAATGAGCACATTTCTTAGGATCACAGACAACTTGATGCTAATGTTATTGTTTCACTGGTACTAGGTACGTTATTGAATGACATCATAATAATGTTTTTGTTTACTTTATTAATGTTTATTAATGTTTACATGACATTTTTTTCGGGATGATTAGGCATGATCCATCATGCTCAATTGGACTAGTCCAGGACTTTTGGATACAAAGTTTCATATAGGAAAGCATGGTATGCAAAATAGAAAGCAATGACAATTATATATAGTGATTGGGAGGAATTATATACATTCTTGCCGAGGTGGTGTGACTATATGCTTCGCTTTTCACTAGGTTATGCTCATAATATTCAAACCAAAGATTATTATGTGGGTCATAGAATATTTGGTCATAAACGTGTGTTTTACCGCATTTTTTGGACCTTTAGACAATGTTGTGTTGTAAACTGGTTATTCAAATTGATGACACTCATTTATATGGCAAGTACAAGGGAAAGTTGCTCATTGCCACTGCTCAAGATGGTAATAATGAGTGTTCGACACTTGCATTTGCTATTGTTGAGGGTGAGACACTGCAAGCTTGGGAATACTTTCTGTATAATATTTGTGTTCATGTTACAAGCAAGACAAATATTTGTCTTATTTCTGATCGGCACCGAAGCTTACTATCTGCAGTTCAGAGGTACCTTGGGTGGCAGCCACCGCATGCTTATCATGTGTTTTGTCTTCGTCATATTGCTAGCAATTTTAATCAAAAGTTCATAAATGAAAATTTGAAGAGGTCCTTAATGAATTTAGGTATGTTGCACCAACACTTATTATGTGGATGAAAATATTTCCTGAATTATAATCAACTTGTATGTGTGTACAGGTTATACTCCTTTTATGATTGATTTTGAGGTTGCCTATGCACGTTTTCGTGATACTATTCCTGAGGTTGTAGAGTGGATTGATAACATCTCCAAGGAAAAGTGGACGCGTGCATATGATGTTGAGGGGCGAAGGTATGACCATATGACCACAAATTTGTCAGAATCAGTTAACAGAGTTTTAAAGGGTGCAAGAAACATGCCAATAACCACTTTGGTTAAACACACATATAGCAGATTGGTAGAATATTTTGTATGCCGGGGGCAATTGGCTGCTAACCAATTTCAAGGGGGACATTCTCTTTGCAAAAATGTCATTGTTATGTTGAAGGCCAATAAATCTACTTCTATTTGTCATTATGTCCGTACATATAATGTGGAACAATCTGAATTTGAGGTTGCTGATGGTTATGACAAATTGTTTTCCATTAACATCGCTGAATGGTTCTGCCAATGTGGGAAATTTAAGGCATTCAAGTATCCTTGTAGTCATGCCACAACAGCCGCTTTGCATGTTCGTCAGTCACCGACAATGTATGTGGATGAGTATTCCTTTTGACAAACTTGGTGAACGCGTATTCATTTCCATGGCATCCAATTGGTAACGAGCAAGCAATTCCACCGAGTGCAAATCCAGTGCTCATACCTGACAAGGAAATGTTGCATGCAAAGGGTCGTCCTAAAGCAACTAGAATACGCAATGTGATGGATGAAGTTGAGACTAGCCAAAGTCGTGTTAGGTGTGGTATATGCAAATTACCTGGGCATAACCGTCACAATTGTCCTAGTCGTCAATCTACCAACCCGTGATAAACATGTACTTCATATGTTACCCTTTCAGTTTTGGTATTATTTGTTGTCTTATGTGTGTGTCCTAGTCGTCAATGTTCATCATGATAAACATCAATTTTATTATTTTGCGTGTTCAGTTATGGTATTATTTGTTGTGTTATGTGGGTAAATAAAAGCAATAAAAACGCTTCAGGAATGCCATCAAAACCATACAAATACTCAAGCATGCCAACAATGTATCAAACATAGTCCATAAAATCCCTACAATAGTCCAAAATAAGTAAGAAACGAAAACACACAAACATTAAGCTGAAGGTGGAGGCCACTGGTTATGACGAGCTTGCCGATTAGGCAATCTACGTCTACCATAAACACGCTGATACTGTGGAGTAGGAGTATGTGCTGGAGGTGCCTCAACAGTCGTAGGTGGAAAGGCCTCATGTGGGATTCCTGTATCATGCCCTGCTTCTGCAGCTAATGGAAAATCTAGGTTACTATACATTGCGTCAACATCAGCATCAGCCCAAGTATTACCTCCCTGACTACTGCTTCCCCTATGTTCCCATTGTGGCGTTTGGACTGGACTATGCAGAAACGACGACCTGGCTAGTGTGTCTGTGTCTCTCAGGGAGGCCAATAAGTGTCTGACTGAGTCTGTTGGTCCGGCTACGAAGGATGAAAATAGGTGTGCTGAATACCATATTCTTGACCTAGAAATGGTGGCCTAAAATATCCGACAGTTGTAGGAGGCCTAGGTTGAGGAATAGGCTCAAGAACAGGTGCAATAGGTCAGCGACGATGTCCCAATCCTCGTCCCTCTTTGGCATGACGGCCAACATCTAGCGATAACTGCGGTTTCGGAGGAAGCTACGTCAATGGTGCCTTTGGACCTGGTTCCTCCACCCGAGCAGTTTCTTTCCAAACACCAATAAGGCGAGCCACCTCGCTATGCATCTAATGCAACCCATGGTTAGGAAATTCATCATCCATGGTCACAAAATACAAATTCTCCAACCCGTCAATCTGTAAATCAAACCCTTTCGTAAACAAAAGTATATGCAGATACTAAATAAATCATTTAAAGAAAAGGATTTACACAACGATGTTGTAAGGCACCCTGCTTCGTCACGTATCGCTTGCCGCACAGTCGATACCAACCCATGTACTCGTGGTTGGGCGACATAAGACCATGTATTGCAGGAGGCACTTCAACATGATTAGCTCGCTTATTCCATCTCTTTATAAATTTCTTAACCTCCGAGGCCAATTTTCCTGGGGTTTACCCCAAAGCGTAAAATCATGAACACCTTTCAATTTCCCAGGCCTATGAGGTATCGGCTAGTCCCGTGCAAATTGCCTTATACACCTATCAGGCTGTGCATACTTAGCAATGTGAAAACAAATTATTGGTGTCCGAGCCATCCACAAATGAATTGTGTCAACAGATGTACCCATGAAGTCATAATCACCATACGGTTGCCAAACAACCTACAAAATGCAAACATATGAACAAATAATTTCGCAGGACGACACGTACTCCATATTCTGCATAACATATTTCATTAATTAAACATACCTCATCTCTGGTTAAGGTGTCTAGTCTGTCAAATACCAATTCAGTGAATTCAATCTAAACCGACCAACACCATTAAATCTATTATCAAGGTTAAACATTAAACTGTTAATTAATGTGCACATAATCTATATAGCTACTTGAACTGCAAGAAAATAAATATACCTGTGTCCAAAGTGTCAGTCCACCTCATGCATAGACAGAGGGGGCGCAATAGATGGAAATCGGAGCCATACCCAAATCTGCAGCAAAACAGTGCAACCTCCTATATCTTTTCTATCTGGGTCTGTACAATCACACAACTGTCTAACAAGTGTGCCAGTACCGCAGACCCCCAACTATAGGATCCAATGTCAGCAAAATCACCCGCAAGTAGGGCAACGTATTGACATCCTACTACGCCCCCCCCGACCTGTCACAAAGGATCCAAGATCCTAACATGCGAGCGATGTGAGCCTTAGTGAAGTATATGACATTCTGGTGATGACCAACAACTGCATCCCATGACGGATACACTCTGTCAAAATATGATGACCTCACATTGCCAGAGGTTAGCTCAGTGGCGGGATCAAGTCCGTTACCGAACAACTTGCCCATCAGTAGGCAAGCCTAGTATTCCAGCGACATCTTGCAATGTTATCGTCATCTCACCCTGGGGCATATGAAAAGTATATGTCTCTGGCCGCCACCGCTCGACCATAGCACTAATAAGGGCAGCATCAATCTGAAAAATATAAGTCACGTATCAATATACATATTATAACAACATTCATTTTAAACATGGTTAACATAACAAGATTGGTTAATAGGTACCGGCATGTATTGCATTCACGCGACATGTATGAATTCAGCCTCAGTCAAATACAGGGCTACTACGTCCGGAATATCCTCTGTTGGGGGCCAGCAGTGGGTCTACCTCCGGGATGAATCTTTAACAGTCTTTGTGTTCTGTCATTCCAAACTAACTGTGATATATGCGTACGCTGTCTGCACCTCCTAAGTACATCCCATCTATGTGGTCCGGAAAGCACATGGGTAGTGGGATCGGTAGACTCAGCCTCATGGTCAGACCTAGAACGAGGTGACTCAGATGACAATGACTCAGCCATAATAATATACTACATTTTTCATATAAAGAAGCTTCGAGTTAAACACTACATTTGATTATATTAGTGACTCAAATCTTACCACGTATCCTAGGTTATTTTTGCCTCTTTCTCCACGGTTCACACTCAAGCAAAACAAAAAACCTCTCTCTCATTTCTGAAAGTTGATTACAAAATAAATCTAACTAGAAGGATCTTCAATTTTCATCCTAATAATTGAAATTAATTACAATGTTAGGTAAGAAATAAATATTTTTGCCCTTTTTATATTAATTAGTTTACAAGTTATATATAAAATAATTTTTAATCAATTGATAGTCTCAAAATCTTTAGATTAACAATTCATGAAAATTAAATTCTTAATTATTATACAACTTTTATGTTTCGGATTGTTTTTTCATAAATTATTTTCACTAACATTTAAATATCATAATTTATTTATTTTTTTTAAAAAAAATTATCATAACCTACATCACTAAGAAATAATATTCAAAGGCAATAAATATATTCTACCTTAGGTCACTAACAATTTTCTACATATCACTAACAAATAATATTCAAAGGCAATAAATGTATTCTACCTTAGGTCACTAACAATTTCCTACATATCACTAACAACCTAAACCCTAAAACCTAATGTACGTAACTAACAACCTAAACCCTAAAACCTAGGTCACTAACAATTTCCTACATATCACTAACAACATAAAAAATAACAACCTAAACGCTAACAATTTCCTACATTAATAACATTTTTTTTCTAACAATATATTATTATTAATTTAATGTAATTTATAAAATAAATATTTAAACACTTACTTGAGACAGAGTTTCCCTACAAAAATCTTCAAATCAACCCAAAAACCTAGAGAGAAGTGAGAGAATACACTTCTAGAGAGAGGAAGAAATTCAAAAAGTGAGTTTAAACAGCAAAAGCGGGCCTTATATAGTCCTACAAGGTCGCGCCTAGCCCAGGCGCCACTCCAACCCTGTCACGCCTCCCTCAGGTGCCACCCAGCCCCTGTTGCGCCCTCCTTGGACATGTTTGATAAAGTTCTCTGCAGGCGCGACTCAACACGTCTTTCTGGGTCGTCACTAACTGCCTTAGATTAGTAAATAACTTTAAAACTGCATTATATTGGTAAATTTGTTTATAAATTGCAATATTTAAATTTTTTTGCCAATAAATGAGAGTTTCATTTAATTATTTAACTAAGAACTAAGTTTTTGTATTTTTGTTTTGTGATTGTCATGAAATAAATAATATCAAATAAATTATAATAAAAATTAAATGACAATAAAATAATTAAGTAAATATAGAAATACTAGGCTTAGATTATGATGTCAATTTTGATACATGAATGTTTAAGTTTGCATTTGAAATTCGCTCGATCAACTATAACTTCACAATTCTCCACTCATCTCTTTTGCTCATTTCCAATTCACTAATGTATTATACCCCAACTCCCGCATGGTCGCATATTCTAAATTACTCGTCGATATTCAATCCCTTGGACATGCCGACACAAACAATCAATATTAATGGTCAAGAATTAGTGAGATTTAACCAAAATTATTCTATTACTATTTTATTACTTTGCAAAAAACATGGAATAAATTTTTCCATTGCTGTACTCCCACGACTTAAAAACATTATCCGTGAAACAAACGTTCCCTAATAATTTTGCACCATTATGGAAATAGATTAAATCAAGGAGAAATATGCTTTCAGTCTTATATTTTGTTTTTGTGAAGTCTTATATTTTGTTTTTGTGAAATTTGATTTCAGTATTTGAATTTCAACTTTGATTAATTTAATCTTTGAGGTTTATAAAAAAGAGTAATTTTTGTCACTCTTCATAAGTTAATTAAAATTGTATTTGAGGAGAGACAAAAATCACTATTTTTCTAAATTTTTCTAAAGTTGAAGGATCAAAAGGACTAAGGTTAAAAGTGCATGGACAAATATGAATTTCTACAAAAAGTACATAGACTAAGAATATATTCGCACTAAAATTAATCTTGAAAAGAATAGTTATATCATTTAAACTTTTTAGTATTCTTATTATGCTATTACTGATAACTTTTTTAACATTTAAAATCATTTCATATCTAAAATCCATTGTGAACTTTTAAGCTTAGACCAAAAAGAGATAATAATTTAAGAGTTTTAAACAGAAGAAAAGTAACATTAACTATAATTTCTTAATTCAAAAATGAAAAGTTTGAGAAACTAAAATTACAAACTATCCAAATTAAATATAGCACTTTTTTTAGGCACAAATTAAATATCACACTACGTTATCTTTTGATATGTATTGCCTCACTTTAAATGAATTAAATTTTACATCTCTTTACTAGTTTTATATAAATATATTTTTATTTCTATATTTTTTTAGTTTTAAATTTTATAATTTAAAAAAATAGTTTTTTCCTCCACAACTTTTCAAATTATGGTTTTAATATATTGTAACATAAATATTCAAAATAAAAAAAAAGTTTTATGTATAAAAGTAAAATGAAAATGAAAATAAGTAATATTAATACAAATATATATAAAATATTTTTTTGTCAAGTGAAATAAGTAACAACATTAAAAATATATTTGAATAAAAAAAGGATAAAAATAACTGACAGTGCCATATGCCCCAAATCCGAACAAGCATACCATATCCCCCATTCTGAAACTGTTCTTGACCACCAGTACTATATAATAATAACCAATAACAGAAACAAAATCAAATATTGAACAAAAAAGAAATAAAAGAAACAAAACCAAATGAAAAAGAAAAGAAAATTTGTTGTCAAAGCGAGCAAAATAGTTTATATATAATGACCTTTATTTATCTTAAACCTTCGCGCGCCGCCGGCGGTGTGCGAAGCTGGCTCTCCTTTTGGACAAGCATGTGAACAAGTTTTCCTTCTCTCACGAACGATGGAGAGTATGAGAAAGAGTACTAGGACTGCACTTCGCGGTGCTAAGTTTGCAGTATATTGTTAAAGCTGTAGGTAAAATCAACTATGTTTGGTCGTCTCAACTTACCAACTGTTGGACGATGTATTGAATGTGATTGGATTTGTTACTTGAGTGTGACTCTCATGCTATATCGATATTTGTCCATGCAGAAAACGGCTGTCCTGAGGGCTCGAGTGGCATATAACAGAGATGAAGGCTTGCAAAGGTTTACTCGGGCAGACAAAGATTGACCTTCGAGTGCAAAGGCAAAAGAGAGTTTGACTGCAAGACCCCCACCCTTTTAGTAGGGACGAAAGTCAGCCTTAGTGATCCTACAGTGTTGAGTAGAAGGCTGTTGTTCAGATAAAGTTAATATAGGAATAACAGGTTTATCTTCCCCCAAGAGCTCACACATTGACGACAAGATTTGCATCTCAATGTCGACTCTTTGTCATCTAAGGTTGTAGTCAGTGGCGAAGCCAGCAAAAAATTTTAGCCAATGTCAAATTTTAAGTATTATCAAATTTTATTTTTAAGTAATGCCAAATTTTATTATAACCCTAATTAATTGTATAAGTATATATAATTATTAAAAAAAAAATTTTGTCACTCAATTATGGTAAATTTTTTTTTTTTTTAGGTAGTGTCGTGGTCATCGCTAGCGTACATGTGGCTCGGCTACTGGCTGTAGTATGTTCGAAGGGTTGAGTTGTTCGCCAATTAAAGCGGTACGTGGAAGATGCAGGTTCTGTAAGCCACATAAGATTGTGTTATATTAAGTAAGCTTTGGTTCTAACTGTAAGGACTGTGTTCCATGGTAAGGGTATTACAGATTTTTTGTCTTCTGACCCTATTTCCACGATGTTCTTATTCGTCATGTCCCTAAGGAAACTTTTGATTTTGATTGTTTTTAGTTTCATCAAGATTAGTTAGATATTAGGTGATCGAATTCTTCAAAAGATGTGTTTTTTGTGTTCCTTTGTACTCAAGATATTAGGATATCTTCATCTTTTTTACTCTCATCAATTCATTATTTTCAATGCAAGTGTCCAATGTGAGTCAATTATTCTCACACTAGATACGGGGATTAATTAATTAGAAAGTGCAGTTTCAGCTCACAACATGGGAGTTGAATTTTGTTCTCAAAGCAATGGGAAGATGTGTTGAATATATGTAGAGCAAACAAATTGTTTCCAGTTCATTTGGTACCTAAGTATAATAAATGATAGTAAGAAAACTACCATCTGTTAGTACTCTATATAAACTTAGTAATTTTGTTTCCTTAAAATTGGACGTGAAAATCTAGCTAGAAATGACTTTTCAAAGGGAAAAGACCATATTGTTTGGTTTGTTGAGACATCCATTGTTTTTAGATTGAAAAAAAAAAAATTAACTAATTTTGTCTTGTTGATACTATTTCAAGTTTCAAGATCTGTTGTTATTTGAGATCTCCTATTCAAGCTTATCACAAGCTCAGGCTCTTTGAGGTCTGTTTCCAAAGTTTGCACTTGTTTTCAGACATTAGTGAGTTCTATTTTGTTAGTTACTAGTTTTTTTAGTTCACTGTTAGTTACATCCAATTGTACATGTTCTTTGATAAATAAGAGAAATCTTAAAAACAAATTACGAGTTAGAATGTTATTATAAACTTAGAGTTTTTTGTCAAGACATTTAAATTAGTTTTTAACTTTTTTTACTTGCTAAAAAATTGTTTAACTATTTGATAAACAAGTTTTTTTTTAATAGCTTCTTATGTTTGAGTCACTATTACATATGTATGTGACCTTTAGAAAGTCTTTGGCAATATTTAAAAAAATGTCACTATATTATAAATAAATGTTACTAATATGTTTTTACGATATTTTATCAGATGTTGTGTATAACCCATGTTGCTAAAGCTTAAAAATGTCACAAAAAGACTTTAGCAACATGAGCTATATACAACATCCAATAAAATATCACAAAAACATATTAATAATATTTATTCATAATTTGATGATATTTTTCAAATGTTGCCAAAGATTTTTAGCAACATTTTAATTAAGTGTGAGACAAAAAAAAAATATTGCTAAAGGTCACATATGGAGAAATGAGTGGGAGAAGTATCAACTAAAGGAGCTACATCAAATTTGGAATAACATATGGAGAAGGAGTGTAGAGATTATTGGATTTGGAAGCTTCACACATGCAGAGGCTTTTGGATCAACTTGACATACAAAGCAATACATTTGGATTTGATGGGATCACAACCTATGGAATTGATGAAGAATATTTGGAAATTGCAAGCTCAACCAAAGGCATTTTTTTCTAGTGTTGAAAAGGTTGATGCTTAAAAAATTACCAACCAAAGCCAATCTTAGAATTAGAAATGTGATTGTGAATGTAGAAGAATGTAAATGCATTTTTTGTGATTGTGTTGGGGAATCCGTAAACCATTGCTTCTCTTGTGAAAATGTGAAGGATTTGCTGAAAGCATGTTATGCTTGGCTTCAAGTATCCACTGTTTTACCTAATTCTCCTGAGTTACACTTTGCACAACATATGCAGTTTTTAAAAATCTATGCAAGAGTAAGAATGGTGGATGGTTGTATGGGTGGCAGCCGTGTGGAACCTATGGAAATTGAGAAATAAATGTATCTTGGGAGAGGTATATGATGCACAGGTATTACTATACAAAGTTTTATTTTCAGCTTGGTCTTCGTTACAAGGGATGAACAGAAACTTTAAGTACTCCTTCAACCAATGGTCTATATCATAATGTGCATGCAATATGTATTTCTGATATGTTACCTAGGGAGATATAGGAATAGGTAATGGCTAGGATTGGAATTGGTTTGGGTATATATATTTCGTTTTGGATTATGTACTAGCTATGATGTTATCTCAGTAATTAGCAAATATTACCTAAACTGTATTTAACTTGATCATGTGGTCAATGTATGTAATATGTAAACCTCTTTGGTGCCGTTTAATATATATATATATATATATATATATATATATATATATATATCCTATTTTCTGAAAAAAACTTTGAATTATAATTTTTAATTTTTGAACATTTATTAGATTTTCTTTTTAATTTTTTATTTCGGTTAATATGTAAACCTCTTTGGTGCCGTTTAATATATATATATATATATATATATATATATATATCCTATTCAATTCTTTTTTGACGTCTATAAACATTCAATTTTGTTAGCCTTTAATTCGTTAATTTTGTTTGTAACTAAAGGAATAAAATTGGAACAAAAGATACATTACTTGATCCTAAATTTTATAGCAAGATAAACACCAACCTATTTTTCTTTTCTTCTCTTTTTTAAGAAACATTCGACTAATATTGATTCGATAACTTTGCTTTATTTCTTTTCTTTTTAAGGCAAATCAATCAAGTATTATTAAGAATATTGATCCAGACATAACAAGGTATGTTAAATATGAACACAATAAGAGACAAATTAAAATACAAATAATATCATTAATTAACCAATATTCCTTTCCCCGTTACATGACCAATACCCATCCTGATGCCAAAACCAGTCATTGGAAAATACATAACATCTCGCAACCGAAAACTATCAATTACAAGCAGACATTGGACTAGCTTGAGCCATTTTGATTATTACCATAATCCCTTTCCTTTTCCTTTTGCAACGACACAACCCCATTAGAAATTACCAATTTTGTTGCAAATTTCCACCTTCTCTAGCTAAAATTTTTTAAAATAGTTTCTAACATATTTAATTTTAAGACTTATTCATAATAGTTTAAATTTTAAAAAATAACATCATTATTTTTAATTAAAAAGCCATGCTAGTGATTTAAAAAATATACTTATAATTTCATAAACTAATTGACTTAATATATTACCTGACATTAAATAGTAAAATATAATAGATGAAACTCAACTAATTATCATAATCCTTTTTATTTCCAGCAATGAAAGTAATAATCATTCAAGAAAATACATTGCTTGTTTGCAACCATATCAAGAAAAAACTCTTAGCTAAAAGCAACAGCAGAAATCTTGAAGGCATTTCCCTGTCTGTGAGCCTAGAATTTTGCAGTGGGCAGAGCAGTCAGGAAATTCAGCGCATGCTCCATGACAAGTGGGCGGCAGTTTGCTGCTAACACCTGCATATTATGTGGGTACGTACTTCAAATTATTATGAACAATATAATAAAGAAAAGTACAAAATTCAATTAAAATGCTTAAATTACAAAATCTCTGTTTTGAGTTTATTAGTGTACATACCAAGAGAAAATAGAACAATGACCATGGCTGCAAGTGCAAGGATAAAATTCAGCGAAATCATTGTGACAAGTGAGCGAGCCATATATATTCTTGTGTATGTATTTGTGGTACTCTATATCTGCTGTATTGTTAGGTTTATATAGTATGTGATTCATTGTATATCTCTTTACATAGAATCACAATAGAATCACATATTCATGGATATTTTCAATATTAATATAATATTTAAGTACATATATCTTTAATTATACACCGTATGGTAAGTGAATATATACTTACCTGATTTTGTTACATTACATTTTTTATTTATTTACGTATTTGCATGTTATTAAAAGTTAAGTCAATTAATATATTAAGAATTAAAAATATGCCTATTGTGTTTCTCTTTTGTATTATAAGAAATGAGAAACGAATAATATAAATAAATGTGGGATAGGAGAAAATAAAATAAAATAAATTGCAACAAAAAACATAGAAGGAAAAGAAAGAAAATGCAAATTTATTTTCGGTATAACTAAATCACTAGTGTTACAAGTTACTTTCAAATAAACAAATATTCTTCTTATTTATTATAAAATAAAGTTTTCTTGCTAGAGGCATATCACGTCGTAACATCAGAATCATTTACTTTATGGTAAAAAAATACTTTCCAGTAATTCAGTAATACACACACACTTTAGCATCAGGAACTAATATATTAATTTATTTTAATTTTCTCATCAATTAGTTATGTAAATTACTAAAAGATTAATTTCCTCTTTTACAAACACATCCAGTAATAAATGTAAAAATATCTATAATAAATTAAGGTGATTACATTTTATATTAAATAAATCAATTAAATATTAAATGAATTTTTATTTTATGTAATATGATATGATAGTCTATTTATTTAATTTCAGTAAAAAAAATCAATTTATTGAATTTTATGAAATTTTTTTTATAGTTATGGAAATTTTATGTTTGTTATAAATATCAATCTGTTGTTATTATTATTATTATTATTATTATTATTATTATTATTATTATTATTATTATATTTATTATTTATTCCTAAATTTTATTGGCTTTTTTGATTGATAATAACGCATCAATTATTTATATTATTTAATATTATAAAATAAGATTTTGTTACTTAGGTATATATGTAATGTGGCGCATCACCGTATTCATTCTTTTCCTGCTTAAATTTTATTAATTTATTTCTTTTTATCCATAAAAAATACATTATTTATATTATTATATTTAATTATAGTAATTAAGGATATAATAACAACTATATATTTCTATTATAAATTATCAATTATTATTTATCAGAAGACAAGATTTTATCACGTGGGTGAATGTCCTGTAACAAAAACCATATCATTTCTTTTTCTCCGTAAATATATTTTTTGCCATCTAATTCATAAAAACACATAAGCAAAGGTTAAATGACATTTTTGTATTTTATTCTATTTTTCTGGTTTAATTTGGTCATTTAATATTTTATCCCTTTCAATTGATTCAAAATAATCATTCTATCTATTTTAGAAACAATTTTCTGGTAGTTTTTAACCGTCAAGAAGTGTCTTTTTTTTTTTTTTTTTCCCACATGCTTCAAACCCAAACACAAAACACCAACTCAAACCTGGAACCCAAAAAAAATTGGGCAGTCTCAAAATGATGATAGGTAAGAAATAATTCTTCAGATTACTAATGCTCTTAGCTTTTGTATTACTCAAAAAATTGGGCAGTCTCAAACCAATGAATAGGTATGAAATCATGAATATGTACTTTTTTTTTTGGCGATATCCGAGTTCCTCGACCCGGGTCTAGTATAGAGGTTCTAGAAGCTTTTTTGCATTGGATATGAGAAAAGGTTATAAAGGAGAACCTACGAAACTCGGAAATCTACATGGACGATGTCATTGTCGATCACAAGGAAGCTCCCTTCGACAACTTGCTCTCACGTTACGTGAAGAAGCATAATGTCATCTATAGACCTTTCTTATTCGTGATGCTCCAGCGCATTGTCCTTAACTTCATCATCATGATCTAGTTCTGATTTAGATATGAAATTTAGGAGGTGGTCTTGATGTGGTTGAACGCACCCATCGCAACGATCAAATCTGGCACGACAACACAAATCTATATCGACAGCCATGTCTGTGAGTGACTTTGGTTGGGGTGACAAGGTAGACTTATGCTAACAACCATCTCTCCTGTTCTCACTTCATCTGCAACTAACAACCCTAAAACTTCACTCTATTGCGATGTTGATGAAAGATTATGTCTAGTTTTTCTATGCAAACCATTAACTTCGAAGAAGAAGATAAGCATCCTCTATGAGCTAATTACAAAATGGTTTGTATTCAAAAAGTGGGCTAAAGATAGACTTCGTATGTTATTGATAGACATGGATGAGAGTGAAGTGATTAGAATGTCACAAGAAGAGAGATTGAATTGTGGATTTGTCAACTTTTCCTAAAACTTTAACCTTTGTGAACTTTTATTCAAGATTACCTTGGTGTTTAGAATGTTTTGTGACATAAAGGTTCAAGCACTCATTATGAAAACCTAAATGGTTAGTCACAACACTCATTATTAAATGTTGGATAAGATTATGAAAACCTAATGTCAATGTGCATTTGCTCATGTTAGAAGATCATTACATAGATAAATATATCTTAGTTGTTATGAAAACACAAATTATGTAATGATAATTCAACACTTAGAAAGTTATTGTGCTGACTATAGTACTAAGAATGTTGTTATTGAGGATGACATTGTTCAAGATGCTATGTTTAGAAAGTTATTGTAATGTTGTTTCAGCTTTGCATGCAGAAAACCATTTTCATGTTTTATGAAAACTTTCATACTTTGATGCATATGATTGAACTGGTCTAATACAAATCTTGTTATCACAAACATGGTTTAGTTCAGATATGACATTTTACAAAATAGTTAAGCTTGTTATGAAAACCTTCTTATGTATGAATTCTGATATCTATCATTCTGATGCTTAGAATGTTCTGATATAGATGCAATATTCATGACAACGAATAACATAATGTAAAGAGGAAGGGGGGAGAGGATTTAGCATAGGAAATTTTATACTGATTCAATCTAATCTTGGGCTATGTCTAGTCCTCACCCAAATTGATGAGATTTCCACTAACACAACCAACAACATGTTGAATTTTTACAACTATCAACCACTTGTTGGAATTCACAAGAACACCACACCTGGTCTTGGCTTGAAGATAATCCATCTCAACCACAACACCATGAGAGAGACAATCCAAGTATTCATTACCTCTTTAGGTGGGCTTAACCCACATAATGATTTTCCTCACTCTTGAGAAGCTAAACCCACTCAACCACGACACCCAATTAATTATGGGAGAGATAATATAAGTATTTATTTCACTTCTCTAGGATACCCAAGTATTATTTCACTCTAGCCTCTTCAAGCTACCATCTTAGAGACACTCTCTACGCTACCCACCTTCCATGGGTTCTCTCTATCACTTCTCTCACATCCAAACTTAACCCATATGGTTAATTTGGGATACATACAAATTAGAAACAAGGATAATGTGTTTGAGAGATTTTTACAACTTTACAACACTTATTGGGGTGAATCTTCTTTGAACCATTAAGCTGTAAGAAATCCTGCTACAACCATTCTAAGCTCAGAATGCATCTGGAGTGGGGAGTGGAGATGAATCTTGTTTCTGCACAGTCTAAGCTATATATGTCCTACCTTCTTTTTCCTTTTTGTAGTTTTCCTCTATCCTTTTATAGTCCCCACATGTCAAACTAGCCGTTATCCTAACTGTTATGACAGTTGGGTGACTTTTTTTTTAAGTAGATAGACTACTTTTAAAATTGCAGTTGTCAGCTTATTCATGATCGATCCCTTCTGATGTTGTCATTCTAATGTTCAATTTCTGAGCAACATTTTGATGGTCTCTCAGAAATACATTTTAATGTTGCTGAGGAAGGACCTATCCTGATGTGTGTTCCTTCTAACGAAGATAACATGATATGACAATGTAGATAACTTAGCTCCATCAATCCAAACACTTCATCACAATGCATCATTTCGAAGTAGCATACTTCAACATAGGTAACATGAGAAGGTTGTTGTTGTTGTTGTTGTGTTAATGTTCTATCCTTGGATAAAGACCAGAATTCCGAACCGAGTGACATGCCCCCTAGTACCCGCATTTTTATCCTCATAAAAACCATAGGTACACATTGCCTTCATTCTATTTCCATGCAATTATGAAGTATGAGACATGGGCTCATAAATGCACTGACCGTGGATAGAGACCGGAATTCTAAGCAATCCCTTTTCCTCTCAGGGATGCTTAAAATTCGTAAATTCTTCCCTCGCAGTGATATCCAATAAGTCATGCACCCCCATGTACATACACAACATACAATGACATTGTCAACATCAACATTATCTCTCATCAATGTCATGATCAACATCGTCTCATCTCAATGTCATGATCAATGTTAATATCATCTCCATCTCAATGTCATCAACAACATCAACATCATTTCATTTCAATATCATCATCATAAATATCAATGTTATCTCATTTCAATATTATTAACATCACAAGCAATCACATTCCACATATATACATATAACACATGCCTGAGATTTACATTTCCCAGGTCTTCAGACAACATAAATCTCATACATTCACAATTCATAGTATCACAAGACTGATATTTTAGGAAAATTCTAAATTAAAGAGGTAAAACAAACTCTTATGCCCATCTAAAAATTTAATAAAGAATTAAATAGTAGAACATATTATAAAATTTTGAGCAGAGTCTCCTCTGTAATTAAGACTTTTCCCAAAAATCCAATCATTACAACAACATTATTCACAGTTTTATCTATCAATAACAAATTCATCGTATCCCATTAGTTAAAAATACAATTTTTCTCGAAAATCAGCACACAACAGAGACATACATATATCTCCATAATTGGGCTCCCTGACCCCCAACTATGGTATCAAAAACTGTAACCAAACAATAAACTCCCCTCACCTATCTATATCCTTCTGTTAGCTCCTTGTAGCGTCTTTTTGAGATCTCTCAAGTTCACGTGCTTTGGTCCAAACGCAGAGCTCTATATACCAAATCGAAGATAATTTAGTATAGATTTCAAAGCAAGGTTAATATTAACATTCATGTCAAATACCCCCTCAAATTTAAAAGGGTTAAAATGGTGTTTGGAAGTCTACATCAAAAGGACATCAGTTTGAAATTTTGATCACATCAATGTGACCGGGGCTCAACGAAGGTCACAAAAATGACATCAAGATTTCTCACCACATATGATTTGGTTCTTCCTATAATCTGTACTAGTCTACAAGTCATTTTTAATGACCCTCACAATTAAAGTACTAAGTTAAAGCTTAAATGAAGGAAGTAAAGATTTAGTAAATGTTAAGAAGTTTAATTATGCCAAGCAAGTCAAGTAAAAACTCTTATTATAAAAGTATATTGGGTCGATTTGACCATTTCATGAAGTTAAGAGTGAATGCAATAGTTTTGAGTTAGAAGGATATAAGTTGAAA
>PYAF01004095.1:167121-193342 GCA_007407185.1 Glycine tomentella | reverse complement strand
TGGGGTTATTAGTCCGATTTTAATTAGCATCGCAGTATTGTATTATGTGAACATGTTGGGAAAAGAATTTGAGAAAATGTTTTGGAAAAATTTAATCACGATTTCTATACTATGTTTCCAAAACGAATTTTTAATAAGTCTTCCGCTGAAAACTCTATTACCAAGATGAGTAACAACCGGAGTACTACGGGGTGTTACATCATTAAATTCCTATATTTTAGTATATTAAACTAGACCTCCTAAGCTTTCTAATAAGGTATAACATGCCTCAATTGAAGTTCTAAAACTCTAGAAATAATATTTTTAAAACAAAACTCCAAATTTGCCAACAGGCTCAAAATGGGACACTAACATCTCTTATTGTCTTCGTGACTGCAAGTAGTATAAATTCTAGATTTGGTTGAATTTTTGATATGTTAGAGTTCACACCTAGATCTTTAATTCCATATATCATAAGACTAATTTGAGTAAGAAATGAGAGAGATATAAATTTTTAAAAATCGGTGGTTGTAGTTGTTTGGGTGAGGACAGTTTCGAACAACTTGTGTTCAAATAAATTCTGGGCACGAATCACTGCTTAGTTTGATCCCATATTTTAGGACAACATAGAGATCATCCTAATATTTAAAATGATTGGTCAAACACATCATTTGGTTAAGTACAGAGCGATATATAAAATTTTAAAAACAGTCCAACTAAATCCTTAAATCAAGATTGAAAACCTAACATACCTTAAGCAAATTCTCTTTCAATTCCTTCAAGTACTTGGCTGCACCTCAAGGTCTTGAAAGAATGAATTCTTGTCTTGTATTTAAATGGTTTGGAATAAAGAAGAGAAGAAATAAATGTGAAGGCTATATTTTGGAAACAATAAAGAAGTAGGATGAGAGTTGGCCGTGAGGTTGAAAGAAAGAAAGCATTTGCAAGAGCAGAATTTTAAATGAAAGAGGTATTTATAGAAAGGAATTTAGTTATGGTGGAAAGAAATTAGTTAGGATGTAACCTAATTAGTCTTTAGTTTGGTCCTAATGTAACTAAGTTATCATGCCATGAAGATATTTTATTTCCATGAATTTAATGCATTCAAAAAACAAATATTCCTTCATTATGGCTTAAGGTGCACGTTGAATGCTTCCTAAGAGGCTTGATTTTGCTTGTTTCATTCACATATTGGCTTCACCTGGAATTCACGTATACAATACACACACACAACTGGACTTCCATTTGCATCTCATTTTGGTTTTTCTTTTTAAAACAAATCTCACGTACACAAGAAGTGTATGCTTTCCTTAAGATATTTGTAAGATTCTTTAAATCTTCAAAGATAAGCTTGTCTCCTTGTCTTCTTCTAATTTTGGTTTTTACTTAAAAACTCACGTACACATGCAAGCGGCTGCACCTATATTGAGTGTTCATACCACTTGTTCTTCATGTGCTTTCCAATTAAGGTGATGGCTACTAAGGTGTCATTCATCTAAAGTCTTAAGCCTTTATTTAATCCCATATTCCACATGGCTAGATCTCTTTATGTTACTAAAATTTTGTTTCTTATCTTAAGTTTAATAATCATGACTAAATCTATTCTAAACATTTCTAAACTTGCCACTTGGATCCATTAGTTTCCTATCCTATCCTTTTTGTGATGCTTATCTGTTACTAAGGGTAATTTTGTAATTTATCATCTCAGGGGTATTTCTGTAATTTATTCTTAAGTTTCTACAAAAATATCTAAGACAAAATATCTAAGGGAATTATTGTAACTTTTACTCAAGGGTATTTTTGTAATATCCACTTCAAGGAAAGGGTAATATGGTTACTCTCCTTTAAGCATTTTTGAAATTTCTCTTTTTATCTCTAACTAACATATATTTTCAGTTATCAAAAATTCAGGGCGTTACAGAAGAACTAATGTTGTCTTTGAGGTGCATTCTGTGCCATTCTGAACTCCATTCTAAAGTTTTGTTTTTAGAGTCAAGTTCTTCATCATTCTAATGTAGACTTTGATGCATAGATACTGCGTGATCTTGACTTCAATACACCATTCTGATGTAGTCATTTTAGAATCTATCTTGTCTTGATTCTAGTCTGACATCAGAGTATCATTTTGATGTTCCTATTCTTAGAGTCCTCAACTACACCATTATGATGATGACTCTAGTACAACTTCATGCTGATGTTGTCTACTTAATGTAGCCTTTGATAAATCTTCTAAGTAAGGTCTTCTTAATGTCTTTGTTGTAAAGCCCATGATTGTTGACTTCTCGATGGCTTACACACTATGTCACTTCACAAGATGGCCCTTCACTCAACATCCTTGTTGATCAAAACCCTCCACTGGTTAGAACCCTCCATAGGTAGCTCTTTCTGAGACCTTGACAATCTATTTTGGTTGCTTCCAGGATCAGTGACTGTCCCCACAAACCAACATAAGACTTTTCAATATGTTTTATTCTCACACGCTTTCCGGAAAACTTCCCAAAAGGTTACCCATCTCATAATTTCTCCAAGCCAATGAGACATCTATTATGAGCTTGTTCTGAACTGATCAGAATAGTTGTTATGTTATGCTCTTTGTATATGTATCATTTGTAGATACATTGGCTTGCATAGCTTTCCATCATATGATTTTATGCTTTGAGATATTTCTCTGATGTAGATGCTAAGTCATTGAATGTTCTTCTTATAGGAATACTTGGATGAGATGATTAAAAAACTTGTATTCCAAACATTTGGGTGTGAGCTTGTTGTAGCATGTTATGGTTGATACTATTTTTGATTTCTTTGACCCATTGAATAGCCAAACTAGCTTTTTGATGTGTAGAGAATTCTATCCTTGACATTCAGGCACTAGTCTCATGTCATTTGGACCACTATAGTAGAAGTAATCTTCAAAGCATTGTAGTTGTGTTTTATTGTGAGGACAAACTGACATCTCTAGCTTTATGATCAGTTTCTTCCAAAATCCAAGCCTTTTTATCCCACTGTAGATATTTCTATTAGATTTCCACAACCACTGAGATAATCTCAAATTCACTTTTGTAGCTCAAGCAATCTTCAAATTAGTGCACACATATCAAGTTGTTTAGGAAGACCAACATCTACAACTTTTAGCTCAATTTTGTCCATGATCCAGGTTGTATTAGACCATGACGTTTTCATGAAAGTTGAAGATATTTCTTCAAGATTTATGTAGCCGCCAAGAACAACTCAATTTCATTTCTCGAACTAATATACAATGTCTAGAATGAACTCATTCTATTGATGAATTTTCATTCTTAATGTGTTGCAGCAATTGCTCTTCATGTCATGTTCATTGTGCATATCTTCATCTCTGGAACATTTTTTCTTGTCCTCTAATTGCTGATTATTTCTCATGGCTTGAAGTTTTTCTCTTCATCCTGTAAGCATGTTAACTTCTTTATGCAGTACACAACCAAGGACACTCTGAGTGACTCATGACAACCTTGAGTTTACTTCAATTGTTGTTCTTTACAGAACTTGTCTTTTTTGAATACACTTAAGCAAATTCATCAGTAGGCATAAACTCATAAGGCTTATGATTTATGTTCAGAAGGTTTGTCATAATTAAAACACCAAGGGTTTTGGACTCAACAATCTCCCTTTGTTTTATGATGACGAACCTTTGAACAAATCTAAGTCTTCTGAGGGGTTTCTTATCATATGACATATTATAATCAACTCGCCCTCAACATATGCATCCATTTCAAAGATATTTCAAAGATATTCATTAAGCATAAAGAGCATATAAGAAGACATTTTATTCAAACAAAGATATGAATGAATAAAACATATGAAGCAATAAGGAACAAACATATCATATCAAATAATATCTTTTATATCTTTTTCCCCTCCCCCTTTTGGCATTTATCAAAAGGAAGGATGTAGGAGTCAAGAGATTTACAAATTACTCACTCCTTTTTTATCTATGGAGAACCAAAGATTAATGCAGCTTAGGAATCTGCCTAAGAAGGGAAAGAATAACACAATCTAGGGGTATGTATAAATAGAAGGCTTGTTATCTATGATCCCTAAGTTTTCTTTCGTCCTTTATAAATGCACATAAATGCACTAAGCATAGTGCAATCACTACTACAAAAAATGGTTTTAACATTGCTAAGTTAACATCGGGTTTTGAGAAAACCAATGTTAATGAAAATGCAATGGCAAACTTGTAATTAAAAAAGCATAGTTAACATCGGTTTTCTTAAAAACTGGAAAACCGATGTTAACAGGAAGACGCTAACATCGGTTTTCTTAAAAATCGATGTTAACATGACCACGTTAACATCGATTTTCCAGGTTTTTAAGAAAACTGATGTTAACTTGACCACGTTAACATCGGTTTTTCAATGAAAATCGATGTTGTTATTATTATAAAAACTGCCCCTCTCGCGCCTATCTCTCACTCTTAGTCTCAACCTTCACTACTCATTTTCTCAGCCTCCACTGTTCATTCTCTCAGCCTCCAGTCTTGGTGGTCACGGTGTTTCGCTCATGACGCTTCGACTGTCTTGCTCAATACTCTCGCCGGATCCCACAAGGTTAGCATTCCTCCTCTGGTTTATGTCCTATGCTTCTTCTATAAAGACTCAAAGATGAGGATGAGTTGTTTGTACTGTTTCTGACTCTGGTGTCGCTCACATTTCAATCGATCTCACTGTCACTCATGCAACCGAGGCTTCTCATTCTCACTCTTTCAGCTCATGTACTCTCTCTTTCTCTCTGTTTCCAATTCAATTACGGAGAAGATTGTAGCTCTTTAAAGTTTGTAATTATTGTTAGTGGTAGGCAGGATAGGGTTCCAGTGTGGATGGTTAATGGTATTTGTTGTTTGAACTACTGCTTTATGCATAAAAGGTTGAATATATTGAATTGACAAGTGTATATGTTGTGAAAGCTTTCCTTGATTTGAACAGTTGATTTTTTTTGCTCTTATTGCCTAGTTTATTGAGAGATTGAGTTCATGAGTGTGTTTCTTTGATATCATGTTTCTGCTTTTCATGGATGTGGTTGTAAAATATTTGTCTTTAGGGGAAGTGGGCAATTGGGTGAATTTGATTTGGTGGGTGTGGAATGATTTTAAGTAATGACAACTAGTATTGTTAAGAAATTTCTCTTCAGAGAGTGGAAGTGGAACTCCATTCATACTACCTACTATGTCCATGTGGATCTGCTATTAAGATGTTTTCTTGAATAGTCGAATTCTCAAGTAGATATGTTGAGTTATAACTTTCTGGATGGTAAAATTGGAAATTTATTCTAGCTATGTACTGCGTGAGAAGGTTATGCTTGTATGTTCACATGCTTCAATTTATCGATATAAGGTATAGCATATCTTCCTTTTGTTTCTTGGATTGAATGTATGCATAATTGCATATTAAATTCAGTAATTCATGAGATGATGAAGGTTGCTGGTTGGCTTCCTTTAATGGTTGCTGAATTGGAATGTAAATTAGATAATTGATGATTCTATTGGTTTTGGTCGACATTTTAGGTTTGAATAAACATATGCTTTTAGTTATACTGATTATAGATGCATTCGTTGTCTTGCAATATACTTGTTTGGTCCTCAAAGACTGGAAGGAAACACTTAAAGCTGTCAATCCTAGCTATATCCCTTGTGTTTTTCCATGCCTCTTGTGTTGAGTCTAAGTGGTGATGGTGAAAAAGTGAAATTTCAAAGGGAATGGTTAGTGAAGTTTTGATTCTGAAAACTATGTAAGAGGGCTTTATATCTCTGATATAACCATTTTTTTTTGTTTTTATCTGCTTCAGTACAGCGTTGAATTCATCTATTGCTTATTTGCTGTTAATTTTTTGTCTGCATTCCTATTGGTATGGTAGAACACTCGTAAAGATAGTTAGTTGGCAGTGTGATAGTGATTAAGATGAAATTGTAAATATAATAACCAAGTTTTTCAAAAAAAAAAAAAAGACAGAATTAGTAACGGAATAGCGACGAAAATGGTCCTGGCGCCGTTAGCGTGAGATTGCACCAGAAGGCTATTTCTCTCGAATATCTGACGAGATTAGCATGGTAATGGCGCGATTAGCTCCAGAATGCACCCAACTGGCGGGTTTTCAGCGCCAATAGCGCCAAAGTGACGCTATTAGCGTGGGAACACAGGTAGGACCCTATAAAAGGGTCAATTGAACAATGTGGGAGAGAAAACCTTCGTTCTCTCCCACCTTCAGCCGCTTTCCGCCATTGACCACCTAGGAGAGCTTCATATCTTCTTCATCTTTCATCTAAACACTTTCCACCCAACTAGAAAGTTGATTAGAACTCCTCTATGAGCTAGGTTCCAAGATCAATTCTCAGAGAAAACCATCAATCGGAGAAATCCAGTTCCCTAGGGAATTTCTCAAAACTGAGTTTTGGAAGGGAAGAAGGCGATTTAAGGACGCTAAAGCTTAGAGAGGTGATCCTCTAGCCTTCCTTGACTGTTTAGAGGTAAGAAATTAAGTTTTGCTGATTGATTTGTGAATTGTTCTTGGGATGAATAGTGACTCCTTTTGTGTTAGGGCTGGAATTAGGCTTGGATTCTTTAGAAAAGTATGCTCAGGAGGTTGTTCTAATAAAGATTGAACTTTGAAACATGACTTTTGATGAAGTTTGATTTTGACTCTGAAGTATGTATGAGTAGGAAGAAAGTTGATTAAATAGAAGGTATTATGATAAATATGAGCCTAAGTGCTTTTACAAAAGTTGTTCAGGAGGCTAAATAAATGGTGAAAACGTGTTGGAATAACTGTTTCAGACAAGTTGGATAATCATTGATATATGGTCTGGTTAGAGCATTAAATTGACTTATGCAGGGTCTTAGAGTGACTCTAGTACCTTTATTAGGCCAAGATAGATCCTAGTGAGGATCTGTCAGTCACCAGTTAAGTGACTAGCCTTAGAGACTTGAGATAGAGTAATAAAGGATTATATGTAAAAGAATAATGTTTCTGTTCCTTTTAACGGTTAAGAACCGTTATTGATTGATTCTGGTACGCCTTTATGTAGGGCGTGATACAGAGGTTACTGGTGAGTGTGACCACGAGGCCGGGAGAGCCAGTGTAGCACTCAGAGCATGTAAGCTCTTTGTTCTTGGGAGTGTTTCCATTGTCTGTGTTCCACCATACTCCACGGGAGTGATGGTTATCGTATGTCATGATGCATGTATATTGAAATTGTGTTTTACTACTTTTTATTGAAAATATGTATATTATGTACACTGTGATAGTGTGGGGTGATTGATAAGATTCTCTGGCCAGTAGAATGGACTAAATATGGACTTCCCTTAGAGCCAGAGTTACGTGGAACAACTCTAAGTGGTCAATATAAATATATGTAATAAAACCTGAGAGGAATGTACCCGTCGCGGATGATCTTCTCTCGGAAGTACCATATACGTCCGAGTAAGTCCTGGGAGAATGTACCCGTTGCGGATGATCTTTCTCAGGCATATGATATATCTATATGTATATGTTGTATCTGTGTTATGATATACATGTGATATGTTTTGAGAGCCATGATGGCTGGGTTGTGTCTGATGCCAATTTTAATATTATATGCCATGGAAGTGAACTAGGGGGAGGAAAGACCTCCAAGGACCCTGAGTTTACTGAGATTGTTATCTCACCGCTGTTGGGGATTACATGTTTTGCAGGTGATGCTTAGGGAGCGGAGGGTGGATCTGAGGGCAAGAGGCCCGCATAGGAATAGGTTCTGTGTGAACCTTAGGCATAGATTTTGAGAGCTTGTTGGCTCATTTATTTTGATTATGCCTGTTATTTTGTACCCTGAGGGGAGTATGTACAGCTTGGTACATATATATTGTATATTATGAGAATTCACCATATATTATGTACTGTGGGTGTGGTTAATGACGTGAGACAACGTCATTTTGTTTACTGCTTCTGAATTAATTATCTTTGATAATTACTGCGCTTAATGGCCATAGTTGAATGTTAATGAACCGGATGCATACGGGTTGTTACAATAAACCCTTGGTAATCCATAAACGTGCAAGAGATGAAGAAAAAATGAAAGAAAAAGGAAGGTTTAGAAGGGAGGGAGGTGGGGCAAGCGTGTGGGGCAATGGGATGTGATGTGACCAAAGATTTGAAGGAGAAGAAGATAGAATTGGCCACGTGTAGGGGGAGTCACACTCTCATTGAGGGAGCAACGTGGGGTTCCACAAACAACAACAAATGCCTTCCCCACTACTCTCACTCAATCCACACTCAAAGGCAAAGCCATATATCAAAAGCCCATTACCAATTCCCTCCCTCCTACACTAATGGGCCAATAGAGAACAACCATCGTCAAAAACACTATTCTTGGCTTTCTTTCTTTCTTCTTCTTTTTTCCCTTTCTTTGCCGCTTTCTTTTCTCTCTCTCTCTCTACCGTTTTTCTTCTTATCAATTGTCATGTGTGATTGCTCTCAATTTAAGGAACTTTCCCCCATATTTTAATCATGTCGCCTTAATATTATATTATAATATTCATATGCGCATATTATAAGCACTCTCTATACTAGAGAGAGAAGGGGGGGTCGTGGCATAGTTTCACACCGCTATGTCCCACCTTGTCCCATTCACTTATTGGCAATCCTACCTTTTATGAGTCCCCTCCCCCCATTTTCTTAATCCTACACGTGGTCTCCTCCTACATGTCTCAGTTCAACCTTCATCTCTTCCTCCCTCCCCCTCACCACTATATATACTCCCATATCTCACTCCCCACTCTCCCCAACTCATTCCCTTACACACACTTGAAGCTGTCAATCCTAGCTATATCCCTTGTGTTGAGTCTAAGTGGTGATGGTGAAAAAGTGACATTTCAAAGGGAATGGTTAGTGAAGTTTTGATTTTGAAAACTATGTAAGAGGGCTTTATATATCTAATAAAATCATTTTTTTTTTGTTTTTTCTGCTTCATTACAGCATTGAATTCATCTATTGCTTGTTTGCTGTTACTTTTTTGTCTGCATTCCTATTGGTATGGTAGAACACTTGTAAACATATTTACTTGGTAGTGTGATAGTGATTAAGATGAAATTATAAACCCTTGGTCAGGAGTACTGTAACACTTCTTCTACTGTTGTCTCACCTGTTTCAAGGAACATGCCATGGTTGTTTTTCAATCATTATGTGTATATTAATGTCCTTTTCCCTTTTGAAATAATATTTTTTTAAGGAACACTTATTCTAACTTCTTTTGTATTCCATCACCATGATTTCTTTGCAGGAAGAACAACCAAGTGAGGATACAACCCCAGTTACACTGCCACCATCATTAGAACCTAAGCCACAGCCGGCCTCTACTCCTTCACCAAAGGTAAGCCTTGTGTTAAACTTAAAATATTTTGTATGTCAAGTATGAAATGTTTCATTTTCTACACAATTAATATTCATTATGAGTGAACCTTAGTTTCCTGTTTGAGATTCAACATAGTGATTCTTCCGGACAGTTTGGATTAATCATTGTATTGATTCTTGAATTGCCCGTTTGGACAGTTTGGGAAGACTCATATTTTTTTATTATGTTCATATGTGTAGGTTGTGATTCTTTTCTTAAATTTGATGAAATCTCGGTACAATGCATTTCACTTTGTTCTCCGGGTGCATACTTGATTATGGTGGAACTCATGTCACCGCTTTCATGTCGTGTACTAGGAGATCAAAGCAAAATACTGTCGAAATTTTGTCAAATTTAAGATAAGAGACTCAACCTATACATATGAATATACTATAAAAATATGTCTTCCTGAATGGGATAAGGTCACGCCTTGAATGAAAAAAGTGAGGTTTTCATGCATGGAATAACTGTGAGTATCACAGAGTTATTGATTAGATGGATCTAAGTTGGATGAATGCAAGTCGCATCACGGTTGAGTATGAGGAAGGAGTTGAACATTTCTTACAATTTGCCTCTGAAAGAAGTCGACCGGATGGGGATGGAAAATATTTTGAAAACAATAGGAATACCCACAATAACCAAGAGGGGGGTGAATTGGTTTAAACTTGGTCTTTTAAAAATGTCTATAAAATCAGAGTCAAAGGATCTTAATCACTTTTAAACCAAGAATGCTTTTAATCAATCAAATTACTCAACACAAGAAATCAATAGCTCAAAACAGAACTTGTTGAGTAATGATAATAACACCAAGAATAAATGAACAAGATTACTTGAAGAGATAGAGATAAAGAAAATCAACACAAGCAATTTATATTGGTTCACTTCTCAAGAGAAGCTACATCCAGTTTCTTCTAATCAACACTAGATTAGAGTTCCACTATTATAAAATTCAGTGCTTACAAGCTTTTCAACAATCCCTCTTTATCAACCCTAGATAAAGAATAGAAATCTAAAACCCTATTAGACTCCTAATGATCAAGAGCAAGAGAACACTACTCTGTTCTTCCCTAGAGAACACTACTCTATAACAAGCTTCAAAGAACCCTTTACAATAGCATCAAATAACAGAAATTACAAAAACAAAATTATACTCAAAGATTATGGAGAGAAACAACTTGATGATCCAATGAATATGAATGCATATGAGTTACTAATCAAGGTTGAATTGCAGAAACAGAATTTCAGAACATGCTCTCCATTACTCTTTTGAAATCTCTTGCCCAAGAAATCATTCAATACCCCATGAAGATTAAAGAGTAGGACAAGAAGTAAGTAAACCCAGAAAATCACTTTCTAACTCTTAGAAGGCTTGTGTATATTCAGAAAATTCGAAGTGAAAGTTCTATTTCAAGCCAAGCCTTCCTTCTATTTATAATAGATTTTTGTAGCAACCTATAATCGATTACATGCACCAAATAATCGATTAAAATGCATTAAGTAATCGATTAAAGTTTCACTTAATCGATTAAAGTATTCAAGGCTCCATTCTGGGTTTCACAACGAACAAGATAATCAAGTAACCAGAGCTATAATCGATTAAATCAGAAAAGTTTTGTTTCAGAGACAACATGTGTAATCAATTACGAATATTAGTAATCGATTAAGGCAGTGAAGCAAACTTTTTCAAATAGCCTACATAATCGATTACGAATAATGGTAATCGGTTAAATTAGTGAAAACATGATTTTCAAGATAGCTTGTGCAATCGATTACTGTAAATGGTAATCGATTAAAGCAGTAATGTATTACTTTTGATTTACACTATGTAATCGATTACAAATGTTTGGTAATCGATTAATATATTCATTAAAGCTTTTCCAGTTTTAAACACAAACCAAATAATTGATTAATCCGTGGTGTAATCGATTAACATGTTCATCAAAGCTTTTCCAGTTTTAAACATGAACTAAATAATCGATTAATCTACTATGTAATCGATTAAAATAGTGAAATTATATTTTTCCAAAAAATTACCCATTTAGTTCTTTTTCAAAATAGATTTGTTTCTTTGATGAAAACACTTAAGCATGTAAATGATTATATGCATGCAAATACAAGGATCAACAGATTGACTTCTCATACACTTCATTTTGGATTTCAATCTTCAAGGCATGTGAAAAGCTCAAAACATTCTTCTAAGTCAAAAGCTTCATTCTTCTTGTTGCTCCCCCTATATCCAACATATTTTTGTCCCTATATCAATTGTTTGAATGGAAGATGCGAAGCACTAGACGACATAAGAGAGCATCTTCTGTGCGATGGGATTAAGAAGACTTATACCACATGGATATGGCATGGTGAATTGAGAGACACGCAGAGGGTCTCGCAAACTGAACCGCTTGATGTTGACATCGGAGATCGATTAGAGGATATGATTCGTGCTCGGGACATGAGTCTTTTCAGCAAGCACATGCCCCTATGTATGATACGTTGGAAAGTGATTCGAAGAAGCCGTCGTATCCGGGGTACAAAGAGTCATTGACACTATTGTCAGTAGTGTTAAATCTGGTTAATGTGAAGGTCAGATATGGGTGGAGTGACAAAAGCTTCAGTTCACTGCTTCAGGTAGTTCAGGAGATGGTTCCAGATGAAAACATGTTGCCAACAAGTTACTATCAGGCCAAGAAGATACTGTGTCCGATGGGTATAGAGTACAAGAAAATTCATGCCTGTCCTAATGAATGCATATTGTACATAAATGAATTTGAAGAAATGCATAAATGCCCCACGTGTGGGGTATCACGGTACAAAGTGAAGGACGATGACGATTGTGGCAGTGATGAGTGATGAGAGCACAAAGAAAGCACCCCCTCCCCCCGCGCGCGCGAAGGTGTTGTGGTATCTTTTGATCATTCCAAGGTTTAAGCGTCTGTTTGCTAACGAAGATGATGCAAAAGACCTTACATGGCATGCAGATGGGAGAAATAGTGATGGAATGCTCCGACATTCGGTAGATTCCTCCCAGTGGAAAAAGATTGACTGTTTGTATCCAGAATTTGGGGAAAACCCAAGAGAAATCTCAGGCTTGCACTTGCTAGTAATGGAATGAATCCCTATGGTAGTTTACGTACTCAGCATATCTCGTGGCCTATTTTGTTAGTCATTTACAACCTGCCTCCTTGGTTGTGCATGAAGCGAAAATACATGATGTTGTCTATAATGATATAGGGGCCAAGATAGCCAGGGAATGACATTAATGTTTATCTTAGTCCCTTGATTGAAGACTTGACAAACTTGTGGGACGAGGAGGTTGCCGTGTTTGATGGGTATCGAAAGGAGACATTCAAGTTGCGTGCAATGCTATTTTGTACCATAAATGACTAAACTAATGTTCTATTTTTTTTGTGTTGCAGGATTCCCTGGATGAGCAATCCACATAGAGTAGCTTTGTTCCCAGTGGACGTCAGGATGTCCTGACTGCTGCCATTGGACGACCAGAGCACCCTGGACACGTCCGTGCTGTTGGAGCCGGTGTGACCATCACACACTACTTCGGATCGGCTCCATCAACCTCTCGCAAGTCAAAGTTAATGGCGCCTGAAGACTTGGATTGCCTGAAAGGCAACATCAGGGTAGAGCTAGAGCAGTCGATCACTAATCGACTTACACAGTCGATCACTGAAAGAGTTACGCAACAAGTAATGAGTCGTTCAGCCACCTGCAGTCCAGATGCAGTCTCAAGGTGCCATACCGCCTCCATAGGTTCAGTCATGTCCTCTTGGTGCCCTTGTCAGCACCAAGGAAGCTGTGTCGATCCCTCAAGGAATGACCCAGACACAGGTTCATCTGACAAGCGTGGGTTGTATGTCGATGACAATCCTCCCCGCCTTGTTGCTTTTGGAAGAATTTTTTAGGGGTCGATGACCGTGCCAACGTCCCTCTTGCCACTGATCAGGTCCAGGTGAGTGTTGAGGAAGTTCGAGATCCTGATGCTCGCGTCCCTATATTCATTAAGGAGGTTCAGTTAGTGGGGTAGGCCCTTAACACTTTTCTTGCTTGGCCGACACATCTTGTACAACCTATTTTGCATAAGGTATATCATTTTTACCTTCTTTCTTCTCATTTGCGAACAATTTGTCTCATATAAAGTTAACCCGATTGTTCACTTATGTTTGTTAATTGTGTAGGATAAACAGGAACTCCAGGGACCGACAAAACCTATAAATAAGCCAGAAGATATTGCCGATCCCTTGTATCACATTGCATTGACCATCCTCGATCTTTTCCTCAGGCCCATGCAGGTGCCATAGGAATCAACTTTGTTCGGGGTGCATAATGACAACTTCTCGCTGTACTAAAGCATGAGGATATTTCTGAGATCATCCATGGTGGTCAATGACTGAACATCTCCATTATACAACTGTGCATTCTGTAAGTCACTTTAAATTGGCTACCGTTACATAACTCATTGTTTTATATTCATGCATAATTGACTTTATTTATAAAATAATAGGCATATGAATGACTTATGCCTGCAATCGGATCATCCCAATGTGTATGGATTCATTGAGCCATAGTCCATACATAGATCTGGGCAATCTCAATTTGAGTCTGAGGACTATATGAAGAAATGGATGCGGAGTTCACAGAAAGATGTCTACCTTGCACCTTATTTGAATGGGTTAGTAAAAATGTACAAAAGAATTTAATTAATGTATGCAGTATAATAACTTATTTTTCTCTAATGTAGTGCATATTGGCAACTGGTCGTTATATGTCCTAAGGTCAATGTTGTCGTGTGGTTCTGTTCGTTGAATAATGGGCCTGATAACTACCTTAAAAGAATTATTAACAGGTAGGTTGTAATTTGTAAGACATTTATGTTATTTCTATGCCATTAATATGTTAATTGTACACTATGCATGCATGTTTCTCTTAAGCAGTGCTTTGAAGGGAGTCCATGACACTCAAGGAAATAAATCAAAGGCTACTAACTAAATGGATTGAGCTTAAAGTAAGTCTTCTAATAAATCATGGTTTATGTATTCAAAATAATTTTTATTATTAGTAACATTAATTTTCGTTTAAATTTGACTATGTTATTGAATTTAGTGTAAAAAGCAAAAAGGAAGCACTGAGTGTGGTTATTATGTTATGCATTGGATGTTGACGATAGTCCAAGGAGGCTTTAGAGATAACTAGGACATGGTAATTAATTGTCTAATTCAAAACTAATTTTATTTTTTTGACTTGTTTTTGTTTTGTACTTATTAAATTATGTTTTATTATGTCATGCAGTATTTCACTGATGAAAGAACACTGGAACCCGAGACATTGAAGGCTATCAGGGTTCAATGGGCGAAGTTTTATCTTAAAATTAGAGATGACATATTAGGATAGGTGGTTAAGGGATTTTTAAAATAGTTGCATAAACATTAGGTTAGGAAGTCATTTTTATGTACATTGACATTATTGAATTTTATTTGTTATTAAATATTATTTTATTGTATTGTATTATGAAATTGGTTAGATGTCTGGTATTTAATTTACAGGTTGAAGAACTGATAAAATTAAAAAAAAGCAGACAAAATATTAAAAAAAAACATCGGTTTCCTTAAGAAAACCGACGTTAACTTATACTACAACATCGATTTTCAGGAAAACCGAGGTTAACTTATACTACAACATCGGTTTCCACTGAAAATCGATGTTGATCTTATGTAACAACATCAGTTTTCTTTGGAAAACCGATGTCTCTATCTATGTAACGACATCAGTTTATTTATGACAACCGATGTTGTTACATATAGAGGGACATCTGTTTTCCAAAGAAAACCGATGTTGTTGCATGAGATCAACATCTGTTTTCATTGGAAACCGATGTTGTAGTGTAAGTTAACATCGGTTTTTCCTGAAAATCGATGTTGAAGTTCCAACTTTTACATTTTTTTTTACATTTTTCTTTATTTGATAGCGACATCGATTTTTACTGAAATCCAATGTTGTATACTTTTTGGTAACATTAGTTTTGAAAACCGATGTTAACTTCCACACTTTCAACATCGCCTGATTCAACATCGGTTCAAAACCAATGTGGAATATAAAAAATAATCGATGTTGAATGTTGTTTTTCTAGTAGTGAGTGAATGATTTTTCTCAAAACAAGAGATACTCAATGCATATGAGCCTTTTTCCTGCTCAGAATCACAAGGATTCCATCCTAGCAACATGCCTTAGAAATTTCTACATTTTTCTTTGATTATTCTAAGCCAAGGATTTATAGGAAATAAATTATTTCCCCATATGAAGCTTTGCAGAAAGACCCTTTCATGAAGGAGTAAGGAATGTGTAAACTAAGAATTTCTAAGCATCTCATAGTAGAGATATAACAATGTTCACATCCTTATCAAAAATTCTTCTCATTTGGAAGTAGAAGAGACATATTTATGTTCTCCATATTTGTTCAGAAGCTATAAGTGTATAGTAAAATGCTTTAAATTTCATGCTTTTGTGTTTCTTGGTCACTCTTAGTGGACAACTTCACTTCAATGAGTGTTTCCACAAACTCAGATTACTCTCCCTGAGTTTTATGAGAAAGTGCCTCTTTCTATCAGTTTTCTGAACATCAGAAAATGGTTTCCAATGGCTCAGTTTGAATGGACATTTTATTATAGAGGCCATGTATGAGAACAGTTTCACATGCTATAAGTATATCCAAATAATCTTGAACAAAGTCAAGGATATCGATAAGAAAATAATCTTTTACAAAACGTAAAGGAGCAAAATGAACTTTTTAAAGTTTAAGGATCAAACTGAACAAAAAAATAAGATAAAGGACCAACAATGTTATTTGGCCATAGCAAACAATATGGGAATATATATTATAATGTGTTTTTGTGAATTAATTATAGTAATTACCTAGGTGAATGTTATTAGATTAAATTATAGTAGTTTTAGGAAAGACATGTGTTGGACCCTAATTTTGTTTGGGTCCAAAAAAAATTAATTAAAAAAGAAAATGAAAAGAGCAAGAAAAATAATAAAAAGGCCTCAAAGGGACCTAATGGGCTCTTAAAGAGCCCATTAGGTAAAGTAAAACCAGAATATGCATAAAAGGGGAGAGGGAGTCTATGCATTAATGATACACTAAGGGGCATAAATCCCGAGGAGAAAGAACGGACCAATGAAGTCATCATTTGGTAACACCGTCAGAAAAGGAAGAGGGGTCTCCAGGTAACCCCTCATTCCTTCACCCTCTCACGCTACCATTTCCTATTCTCCTTCTTTTCTGTTCCTTTCTTTCTTTTTGCAAAATATGTTCATGTGGTTCGTCGGTGGGCACCGTAGCCGCCGACGAGAGCCATACAAGTGGCCATGGTTGTTTTTATTCATGTCATTTTTCGCCTTCTTCATTGTGCTTGTGTTTCTTTTTCAAAAGATTCTCTATTTTCGGCCAACTCCGGCGAGGCCACATCGCGCCATCGTGCTACCACCACTGCTGTCGCCCCCTCGTCGATGGCATCGGGGACCCGTCTCCTCCGTTGAGGTGCACTTCCCTTCCCTACGCCATTTTTCTGCAATAGCACTTAGAATTTTCCAACCATTGTGTCTAATTGCAGGTTGGATCGGGTCGCTCAGATCGGGTTCCAACCCTATTCCAAAAAAAATAATTAATTTATACTATCTACACTCCCATTTTCACACATATACCCCTTACCTTTTGGGCTTGGCCCGCTTTCTTATTAAGTTTGAAATAAAAAATTATGTTATCTACATCTTTGTTTTCACACATACATCCCTTATCTTTTGGGCCTGGCCCATTTTCTTGTTAAGTTTGAAATAAAAATGATACTAGTCACAACTCCCTTCGTTACACATACACCCCGTTCACTTTGAGCTTAGCCCGTTTTCGAAAGGTCCTAAATAAAATAAGCACTACTAGATACAACTCCTTTCTCCATGAATGTTCCTTATCACCTAGGCTGATGACCAGGCGGCCATGTCAGTACTCCGTCAGTGTTGACTAAGTCAAAGTTAACTCTTTGACTTTGACCCTAAAAAAGATTTATTAATAAATAAATAAATTAGTAGACAACTTTTTATTATTATTTAGTTTTTCTATTTGTCTTTATTAATTATTTTATTCTTCAATTAGATTACCTTATCATTACCTAATTTGCTAGTTTAATTAATAATGTGTTGTAAATATCTCACTATTTTATTTTCCCCCATATTTCAGCCCCGCACCCTTAATTACTAAGTGTACTCCCCACTTCTATTCTATCCCTTTCTATTTCATTTGATTTATTTGATCATGTAATGCTATGTCAATTATTCATTTGTTTTAAGTGATTCTCTCTAATTTTTTTTCAAAATTCAACGTCGTTTTAAGGTCTAACCCTTAACAACTCTTTTTTCACGCAATTGAAACAAATCTTTCGAAAAAGATAAAATCAACCCAACACTCAAGCTATTTTCTACCCAAAGAACCACGTAAGTATGATTTTCTCATTGGAATAGGGGATACGTAGGAGCGAGGGCAAACTCCCTTGTTGACCTAAAAAACTAAAAATAAAATATAAATCCTCTCTTTTTCCTAAAAAATAAAAATTTATTTTCTTTTCCTGAATAAACAAAATATAACAAACATAATTCATGTTCTTAAGGGAAGATAAATAATTAAAAAGTCACTCTATTTCTAGCACACTCGATTAAAGGTTGTCATCTTCATGACGGATGCGTGGGGTGTTAACACCCTCCTCATGCATAAACGACTCCCGAACTCTTTTTCTCTCAAATTGTAGACCATTCCTTATCTTGGTTTTTCCAACGTTTTCCTTAAATAAACGTTGGTGGCGACTCCCCCAGTTTTCCATTTTTGGAAAACGCTCTTTCTTTATCTATTTTTTATCGTCGTCAAGTTGCGACAAATGGCGACTCCTCTGGGGATTGGTTTGAGAGTTAATCCATTTCATTGAGTGTGCAATTTTATCATATGACTTTTCATTATTTATTTTTACTTTCTTTTTTTCGTTGTGCTCCCGTTTGTTACTGTTTCTTTTCGTTACCGTTCTTTTCGTGGTTGTGCTTTGATCACGTTTCTTTTATTCTTTGTTTCGTTCTTGCTTGTATATATCCTTTGGTACATTGTTACTTATTTGTGTGTATCCATGTATCTATTTAGTACTTTTGTAGTTAGAAATAAATAATCTCATTGAATTCTAGGGTAGACGACATGTGCTATACTTGTTATATCTGCCTGGGACTTTTCTGGTTGTTTTGCAGGTAGGGTTGGGTAATTCTTAGGTTGCTCCTTTCACACATCACACCTACACTTTTTGCACACACTTTGAGATATTGGGCCCTATACCCTGGTTTGTGTGAGCCATAGGGAGTGGAGGTCGATCTGTGGTCATGCTGGGTCTCTGACTCGCCTGATAACAGTGAAGCCTCATCTAGAGTTTTCCTCTTTTTGTGACGCATTTCCGCTGGTAGTCCCTATCGCCACAGTGTTGTTACTTAAGTGGATGATATCTCTAGATGTCGGTGAGGTTACATGGAACTACCCTTGGAAGTTGTCACTGGATAGTGAACTTTTAGACCCTTTTTGATAGGTTCCTAAATTAGGGACACGGAGTAGACTGACCTCACCCTTGTTTCCATGATCACATCATGTATCTCTTCATAGAATAGCGATGGACATATCATTTTTTGCATTCATTATTTATCATATTCATGCACTACATTTGCATAACTCATTGAATTTTCATACATATTCATATAGCATGTTGCTTGTCCCAATAATTACATACATTATGCCGTCATCATTTGCATGCCATGTTTACCCATGCATGATTATAACATATATTTGCTCATGCCTTGCATTCTCCTCTGTGTTTCCAAAAGTCACAATGAAATGCAAAAGCATACACCGTGTTCTTGGTTAAGTGCGTTGGGTATCATGGTCATATTCATAAACAAACCATGTCGGGGTTATACACTCCTTTTACCTAAAAATGATCAAATATGACATGAACTTGGTTCCCAACACGTTTGATAGCAAGAAAGGATGTTTTTTTAGGGCGTTTTGAGTCAATCTCATAAATACATTTTCCATGCATAGGATAAATATGTCCTACTCATTCATCATATATTCTCTATGATAGATTGCCGAAGAATTGAAGATCAAAATTTCTATTCCTTGGAACATGGGGGTCAAACCAAGCACAATCTTTTAAGAAAATGTTTTATCAAGTCAAGGTCAAAAGTCAAGGTCAAAATTTTTATTGTTTTTGCTTTAGATAAATTCAAATCTGATTTGCTTTGTTCCCATATTACTGTCTTTACTGGCCATGCAGCTTTGAAGTACCTATTGAAGAAGTTTGATGCTAAATCTAGATTGATCAGGTAGGTGCTTCTTCTTCAGAAGTTTGACATTGAGATTAAGGAAATGAGAGGTGTAGAAAACTTGGTTGCTGATCATTTGAGCAGGATTGTGGGACCTGTTGAGTCCTTTCCTATTAGGGATAATTTCCCTGATGAGCATTTGATGCATTTGCATTCATCACATGTTACACCTTGGTTTGCTGACATTGTGAATTTCATTGTTGCATCTGTTGTCCCACCTCATGCATCTAGGTCTCAAATAGATAAACTTAAGAGTGATGCTAAATATTATGTGTGGGATGATCCTTATTTGTAGAGGTTTGGTAGTGACCAAGTGATCCTCAGGTGTGTGCCAGATCATGAGATTCAGTCTATTCTTCAGTTTTGTCATGACATATCTTCTGACGGTCATTTTGGTCCTCAACGGACCGCTAGAAGGGTATTGGACTGTGGTTTCTATTGGCACCATTATGAGCAGTGTCAGAGAGTAGGAGGAACCATTGCACATAGGCATGGGATGCGTCAGTAGCCTATTATTTTATATGACATTTTTTATGTGTGGGCTAATGATTTTATGGGTCCATTTCTTGTGTCTCATGGTTTTACATATATTTTTCTTGCTGTTGATTATGTTTCTAGATGGGTTGAAGCTAAGGCCACCAAAACTAATGATTCTAAAGTATTTGTGGATTTTGTGAGATCCAACATTTTTTGCAGGTTTGGTGTGCCTAGAGCAATTATCAGTGACCAGGGGATCCATTTCTGTAACAGGTCATTGACATCCTTGCTTCAGAAGTATGGGGTTGTGCATAAAGTTACTACAACTTATCATCTCCAAACTAATGGGCAAACAAAGGTTTTTAATAAAGAGATCAAACAAGTGTTACATAAGGTAGTGCAACCCAACAGGAAGGATTGGAGCAAGCTACTTGAAGATGTTTTATGGGCTCACAGGACCGCTTGCCGAACACCTTTCGGAATGTCTCCCTATAGGGTGGTTTTTGGTAGCATGCCACCTTCTGGTGGAGATTGAGCATCGTGCTTATTGGGCAATAAAGAGTTGTAACATGGCATTTGATGAAGCGACTATGGAAAGGAAGCTTCAATTGCAAGAACTTGAAGAGATCCGCTTAGAAGTCTATGAGAACTCCAAGATTTACAAGGATAAAATGAAGAGATTTCATGACTCCAGGATTCTTAGGAAGGAGTTCTATATTGGCCAAAAAAGTGTTATTGTTTAACTCTTGTCTAAAGCTTATTTCCGATAAACTTCGACCTAGATGGGGTGGACCTTTTGTTATTACTAATGTAAAAATGAAGTTATCGGCAAGGTCTTCAAAGTGAATGGTCACCAACTCAAGCTATTTCATGAGAGCTCTCAAGTGGAGGAGGAGCTTGTGGCGGACATCTCTTTGGTCTTGCTAACTTTATGTGATGATGTGCCTTGAATGACATTTGAGAAGTTTTCTTTTTCTTTCTTTTATTTATTGTCTCTTTGTTTGCATTTCATTGCATGATCACATTGAGGACAATGTACATTTCAAGTGTGGGGTGAAGGATTACAAAATCTATTTTTCTGTTATTTGTTTCTATTTTCTGTTTACTGTTTCTGTTTTCTGTTTGTTTTTTGTTTTCTGTTTGTTTTTTGTTTTTGTCTATTTTTGTTGTTGTTTTTGTTATTGTTTTGTTGTATTTGTTATGTTATTCTATTTTTACATTCAGAAAATAAATAAAAAAGAATAACAATTTAGTCATTTTTCATGTTTTTCATAGGATTTATAACTTGTATAAATTGTGAGAAATGTACTAATTTTTGTTGGATTGAAAGATTTCATGCTTGATGTGAATCATTGCTGCAATTGTTGAAGTGGTAAGTAGGCTTGAGAAATAGAATTTAAGATGGATCATGTGTGATAGAATTATGCCTTGTGAGTTTTTGGGCCTTTGTGGATGAATCACATTATTTCATTCATGTTCTTTCATGTGTGATTTCACCCTTGTGCTAGATTTGTGACACCCTTCTAATTACTTTATTATGCCTAGGTCATAATAGGTAACTAGAAGATGTTACCTTTTCTAACGTGTAATTTTTTAACCAAAACTGATTGAGACAAGCTTATCTCAAAATTAGAAATTTAACTGTGTTATGAAAATTACGCTTATATAGAGCCTGTGGAGACTTTTTGGTCTCTTTAACAAATTACAAACTTAGTAATAGCTTGTAAATAATATTTCTTAAAATAATATTAATGTTCATGTACTACAAAGCATATAGGAACATACTATAAGTCTGCAATATTAAAAGAAATCTTCTAGTTTGTCTCCAATTTGTAGCTGCTCCTCCCAATTTACCTGTCTGGAGTGACACGAGAATACACCAAAACAATGAGAATTTCAAAGAATTCCCAGTAGGTGTAAACAATTTTACAAAACTAATTCAAAACCATGTCATCGTTATCATTCTAGCTACTTCGGTTTATTTTGAAAACGTGTTCATATAGACTCATCAGCACATCTAGTACATTTTATATTTTTAAAAAATATATTCCGAAGTAGATTCATTTTATCCATAAAAAGAACTTGAATTGCTTTTATATTTATACAGTAATGAAACTATTTATTTACACATCAAACCTTCCACACCCAAGATATCATTCATTCAAGTAACTAACAAAACAACACATTACTTTTATTTCAAACAACCAGTTCCAGAGTCTTTTTGTGGATCTGGATACATCCCAAATCATTCTACGGATCTGATACCAAAACCTCATGCCTCTCTATGGACATGAACATCCAAGATCTCTTAATGGATCAAGGACCTTTCCATATCACTCTATGGATATGAAGCAAAACCTCATGCCTCTCTATGGACATGAGCATCCAAGATCTCTCAATGGACCTTGCTTTCAATATTCATTTATCTCCATGAATTTTACATAGATATTGCTTTTCAACCACAATCACAACCATGGAACAATTGAATCAAAAACATCATGAAACTATTGTGGTTCGGTTACACCATACAACAATTTAAATTGTAACTTTGTTTAATATATCTCACCCTTGGCCGAACACATGTGCACTCAAGTTAGTGTTCATAATCAATTAAACACTATCATTAGTACAAAATTATCTCCATCATTATAACATAAGCAAGATCAACAAGTTCATACAAATATAAATAATCACAACAGCCCAAAAATATCATAACAACCAGATTTCTCACCACATACAATTCGGTTTCCATATAATATGTATTGATATAAAATTCATTAAATTCTCATCTATTAGTATGTTAAACTAGAATTCCTAATCCTTTTAACAAGGTATCACATGCCTTATTTTAATTTATAAAACTCTAGTTATAGCAGTTTTAAATTAGATTCCAAGGCTGCCAGCAAGCTCAAAATTTCCACACTGACATCTCTTAGTATTTTCCTGACTGCAAGTAGTACACAATCTAGATTTAGCTGAAATGTTTATAGGTTATATTTGATATATAGATCTTTAATTCCATATATCATACACATAATTTGAATAAGAAATGAGAGAGAAATAAATTTTTCAAAATGGATGGCAGAAGCTGTTTGAGTGTGGACAGTTTCAGACAGCTTGAGCTAAAATACTTTCTGGGCACAATTTACTGCTTAGTTTGGTCCCATATTTTAGGACAATATAGAGGACATACTAAGCTTTAAAATGAGTGGTCAAACACCTCGTTTGATTAAGTACAAAGGGAGATATAAAATTTTAAAAATAGTACAAAATTCAGCTTAAAGCCATACGAGTAATCTAAAAAAAAATCAAGTGATCATAAACCTACACCTACCTTGAACTTCCTTGACACTTTCTTCTTAACTTGAGCTTCATTAAATAAGTCTCCTTGCTTTTTGAAGATCACAACTGGAACACACCTTCAAGGTCTTGAAGGAATGAAGTTTAAGATAGTTTGGAAGAAAGAAAAGAAGGAAATAGAAGTAAAGGATGCAATATGGTTTTTCAATCAATAAGGAAGTAAGAAATATGAAAGCAAAGTGAACGTCAGGTTGAGAGAATGCAGCTTGGTAATGTGCAGAAATTTAAAGCAAGGGGTATTTATATGAAAAGATTTAGTTAGGATGTAACTTAGTTAGGTTATTAGTTTAGTTCCAATGCAACCAAGTAATCATGGCTTAAGGATATTATCTTATATTTTTGGCTTTATTCATTAATTGTACCTTATCACTTCATAAAGGGAAGATTCCCTAAGCATGCTGGCCATCAACGTGTAGAAGCTTGCTTTGTGTTTATTTTATACTTGGCTACACAATTGGCTTATGCAAATCAATTCTAAGCAATACACGTGCACATTCATACGGTTAGAATTTTTCATTTTCAATTGATAATTTATGAAAAATCCTATGTGCACTTGCTTTGCTTCATTTAAAGTTTGTCTCTTTTAATTTATACCTCTTGTACTTCATGAGTTTTCCAATTAATATGATAGTTACTTATGTCCCATACATCTAAAATCTTAAGCCTTTGCCCGAAAATCCTACACGGCTACGATTGGTTTCTTTCTTTAAGTTAAATAATCATGATACAATATATTCTCAACACTTCTAAACTTGCCACTTGGGTCCCTTAGCTTTTATCATATCCTTCTTGTATCACACTACAATCACATGTGTTCCTCAAGTGATATTTCCTTTTCTCATAACACCATAGATATTATTTAGATATTCTAAGATTTTACCAGATACCTATGACTTTTGTACTTAATGAGTTCACATGGTCTAAAACTCTAACTTATGATAGCTTTAAATACTAATCATAAATTTTCAGTCAGTCTAGGTACTCCTAGTTTTCTTGTGATTTGTATCTGTTATCAAGGGTATTTTGGTAATTTGACCACTTACTCTAGGGGTGTTATTGTAATTTAAACCTCAAAATAGCTAACAAAAATATCTAAGGCTATTTTGATAATTTGTCACTTACTCTAGGGGTATTATTGTAATTTAAACTTCAAAATATCTAACCAAAATATCTAAGGGTATTTTGGTAATTTTACCTCAAGGATATTTTTGTACTTTCCTCTTCAAGGAAAGGGTAATATGGTTAATCTACTTAAAAAAAAAATTTAATTTCTTTTTTATTTTTCACTAACACATTTAAATTTATGGGATGTTACAAGATTGTTCTATGTTTTGCCTTGTCTCTTTTGACATTCCGTATTGCACATGCTTTGATTGAGATGATTTACGCCTTTTTTCTTTTATCCACTAGTCAAATAAACCTATCCTTGCATTGATATTCATTGTCACCCTTTTTGAGCCTTTAACCTTTTCTTTCTTGTGTAACTCATTACAAACTAAAAATTAGAAAACCATGTTATCCTAGCCTTAGGGAGAAAAAAGGCCTTGGAATTGTTTTGGGAGGAGGTTTCAAACAAGTGTGGGGTATTTTTATTTTGTTTGGATTTGAAAAGAAAAGACAAGAAAAGAAAAGAAAGAGTTTAAAAGCAAAAGTTCAATTAAAAAAAATGTATAAACAAAGAAAAAGAAGTACAAGCAAAGGAAAAAAAATGTAATAAAAGTTGTTGTGGTTCATTTTCATCCTTGTAAATTCTTTGTTTCTACCCCTCTTTTTACTTGTTGGCTTACTGATTGGGTGTTTTTAGTTAAATATTTTTCTATTCTTTGTAGCTTATTTGACTTCTCTTGGACTTTTATTTTCTCATTCTAATTCAATTTTTGTCTTAGGCAAGTAAGTGGACTTAATTGCTATTTGTTGCTTATTTTCGGATTTTATGCTCACTTGCCTATCTTCCTTGTGTAGGACTATTAGACTTTTGGCAAACGTACCAATTGTCGTTGTAAGTTACAAAATTTATAAAAGTTCGTCTCCACAGGGATTGATTTTTACTCAGTTAGTTTAAATAAAACTTAACAGTTTAATAGTTTATATACAGCGAGTGTGAACGAAGTTGCATGTGATTGTGATTTAATAGAAATTACAAAAATCCAAAAGAAATGGAAATAATAAATCTAGTACGGAAGATTACGAATAATTACTGAAAATAAAACGAGTTTGATTAATTAAAGAGCGTAGGATTGGATTTCATCGTTCATACCCTTAGTATCCAATTAATATTACCATGCATAAGTTATTTTCTATTATTTATTGATGCACACATAAAATCACCCCAAATCGATGTCTCGCATTTGAGAATCCTAAGAATATTTATCAAATATCGATTTCTCGCATATGAGATAAATATCCCAGCGTTACGATTATATTCGCGTGTTTATTGCAATCTAAACGTTATGCTCTATGTCTAGCAACGTAACGTAAAGAGTAAATTTATTCATTTCAAACCCTAAGATTACTTTTCAGTCTCACTTCGAGTTTAAGTTCGTGATATTAGTGATCAAGTAATATCAAGCGTTAAGTACGGAATAAATTTACCAATAATAAATA
>PYAF01004095.1:132342-156863 GCA_007407185.1 Glycine tomentella | reverse complement strand
AACGTAACGTAAAGAGTAAATTTATTCATTTCAAACCCTAAGATTACTTTTCAGTCTCACTTCGAGTTTAAGTTCGTGATATTAGTGATCAAGTAATATCAAGCGTTAAGTACGGAATAAATTTACCAATAATAAATAGAAAGACTTATGCAAAAAATAAATATCAAAAGAAATACTATAAGGGTAAGAAGATTACATCTAATCCTTTGAGAGAAGCTAGCCAAGCATGGGCAGAACCTCCGTAGAAAAATAGGTGAAAGGATTCATTACCGCTTTCTGATTTGGCAGAGTTTCCACACTAATTTTCTCTCTTTCACTAACCTAAACTCTCTACTAAACGAAGATAAAAGAAGCAACAAGCTTTAGAACAAGCTTAGAGCAAGGGAGAGGAGAGAAATTGGCTTTGGAGGGATGGATTTCCCTTTGGGGGGTGCATGGCTATTTATAGGAGTGGATCTGTACGTGTTTGGTCGCCCAGGCGAGCAATTGATGCATGTTTTGGTCGCCCAGGCGAGCTAAAGCCCAACTTGTTGATCCACTTGGCTCACTTGCTGTCCACTTGCTGAAGCCACTCGCCCAGGAGAGCAATTTGCACTACGTTAGCTCGCCTGGGCGAGTTAAACGTACCTTCTGGAATGATTTTTGGGCTTTTGGGCCTGGTTTGCTTGATGTACCTCCCAATTTTGCTTTATGGTCCCTTTTTTGCTTGCTTTTTGTTTTTCGAAAGCCTCGAAAGTCCTTGAATGCTAGCAAAATAAAAATAAAACTTGGATGAATCTTTGAGAAACATAATTACTAAGTGTTTAACCTAAACTAACTAGATTAGGGCAAATTTTGACAGATATTCTTAGTTAAAACACAAGATAAATGCTTCAAATGTAATCCGAATTTCATTAAAATATGGCATTTATCAAGGACCTATAGAGCTCTACAGAACTCCAAATGAAGCATATGAGTAGTCCTTGGAAAGATAAGGAAAAGATCTACAAGTTTGTCAGAGATAAGCTAAGGCCAATTCTGTCATTTGGAGAGTCATTTTAGGCTTGAAAGTCAGAATCACTGCACTTAAATTTTGGGTTGCGAGTTGGATTTTTATTGGTGTAAATAACATAATTAATTAGAGTAGATGGGCCTATTCATGGTCCATTCTTTCCTTCTGACTTAGTCACTATATGCTAGTGCAATTAGTTAGTGAAATATCACATTACATTTTAGTACAAACAGAATTTACATTACATTTTAGAAATTTCCAGAATTAAAACCCTTTCTCTTATTTTCTCTCAACTGTTCTTCAATGTTCTTCACTGTTCTTCATTTTCGTTTTCTGTTCTTCCATTTTTGTGCACCAATTTCATGGGGCTTTCATTAATGATGATCATGGGAGGCTAAATAATCAATTAATCAAAGGATCCAGTCCAAGCAAAAGGGAATTTGAGTTCTGGTTTAGTATTTCAAATTTTGTGAAATGTTCACTTTCTTCTTCAATCATCTATTCAGTTTTCATGATTATGAATGTGTTTAGGATTGAAAACGGATTAGGTTATGGATTCATTTTCTAATTTTGAATTTTAATCACAGATTAGTTGAATGATATTTCAATTAGGTTGTGATTTCAATTAATTTAGGAGTTACTTCGATTGAACCGCTTCTAATGAAATTGAATGAACTTTCATAACAGAATTATTATCTGAGAACTATGATAATTATCATTGCTTGGTTGGTGAATTGGATTGATGCTCTTTAATCTGTTTTACATTACCAGTTCCTGTTATTCGCATTAGATTATACGTTTTTATGCAATTCTACAATTATTATTGAATGCATGCAAACTGTTTGACAAAAACCCCCAACTGTTTATAAGTGAATTGAAGTTGGAACCATATTGATTATGTCTTTGAGTCGATCTAGGTTAATCTTGTGCTACAGAATTAGCATAGTTTAATTGTTTTGAAGCGATACGACATCGGGTTATCAAAACTCTCTCCATTTCCCTTTTTGTCTTAGTTTTAGCCTAAATATTCTTCTTTTATCCACCCTTTACCTAAGCCATACGTTACAAAACAATAAAGTCCTTTTGATCTTTTGATGCATGTGTATTTCAAGTTGAATGAATTAGAGTCTTGTCAAAATTTGGATGTGCTAGTTACATGTGGTATTTGAGTATAAATACAAACCCATACACATTAGATGAGGTTTGAGTGTTGTTCTTTGAGCGATTTCTATCACCTTGGTGCATTCTTAATTTTAACTTGACTACTTTTTCAGTTTGAACTTTGTGATCATGTGTTCATGGATTGTTTATTACCTTAATACCATTCTTCCATCCTTTATTTTCTCACTTTTGTGCATTGTTAGGATCCATTGAAAAATATGTGTGCCTTATTCATACCTTTCTTTTAGTTTGAATTTTTCTCTTAGCCTTTTTTTAGTTTTTCCCAGGAGTGTAAAAGTTTAAGTGTGGGGTATTTTGATTGAGCGTTTTTTGTATAATATTTTCTATTCTTCTTAGTTTATTTGACTTCTCTTTGAGTTTTATTTTCTCACTCTAACTCAGTTTTTTCTTAGGCAAACAATTGGGCTTAATTGATTATTGTTGCTTATTTTCGAATTTTTTGCTTACTTGACCTATCTTCCTTGTCCAGGACCTAGAGAGTTCTACAGAACTCCGAATGCGCATATGAGTAGTCCCTGCAAAGATAAGGAAAGGATCTATCATGACTCATCCTTTCCTACTGACTCAGTCAATATACATTAGTGTAATTAGTTAATTATATTTTTACATTTCATTTTAGCACAAAGAAATTTTGTAATTTTTTTAGAAGTTTCCATAATTAAAATTTCTCTCTTTTTTTCTCTTAATTGTTCTTCAGTTTTTTTCTTCATTTCATTTATGTCCTTCCATTTTCTTGCACTATTCTTGTGGCTCTTCCATTGATGATGATTATGGAAGGTTAAAAAATCAATCAATCCAAGGATCCAGTCCAAGCAAGGAGAATTTAAGTTCTGGTTTGGTATTTCAATTTTTGTGTGAATGTTCACTTTCTTCTTCAATCCTTTATTCAATTTTCATGATTATGAATGTGTTTAGGATTGAAAATGGATTAGGTTATGGATTTATTTCCTAATTTCAAATTTTAATCACAAATTATTTAGATGATATTTCAATTAGGTTTGTGGTTTCAATTAATTTAGGAGTTAATTCGATTGAATTGCTTCTAATGAAATTGAATGAACTTTCATAAGATCATTATCTGAGAACAATGATAATTCACATTGCTTGGTTTTGTGAATATGATTGATGCTATTTAATCTATTTTACAATTCTTCTTATCAATTCTTTCAGTTTCTACATTTTTCTTCAATTGTAGTTTGTATTTTTGCAATTTTTTATTCATTGCCTACAAACTATTCAATAAAAGTCCCTCTGCTGTTTATTAGTGAATTCAAGTTGGAACCAAATTGATCATATCTCTGAGTCGACCTAGGTTAATCTTGTGTTACGTAATTAGTGTAGTTTATTTGTTTTGAAGCGATGGGACATCGAGTCACTAAGAAAGAATGAAAGACTACATTTTATGGAACCCATACTGGACGCGTGCAAAAACTAAGATAATGAGTGACATAGAACAACTATAGGAGCAAATGAAACGCGATATGGAGGCGATGAAGGAGCAGATGACAACGATGATAGAAGTGATGATGAGCATGAGGAAGATGATGGAGGTCAACGCCGCCACCGCTGTTACTGCTAATATTGCTACTAAAAGAGACCCGACTCACCCGCCGGGATTCAATCAAGAGAGCCTTCCAGTCTTAGGTGTAGTAGGTCAATGAGGCAAGGCGGCGACAAACACATATAGGCCTCATTATGTCCAGTTCCAGAGTAAGTCTTTCTTCCCACCATATGGTTTGCCTCCCAATTATTCATTGCCCACTGTTGTATATGCTCTTTGTGAGAATACCGATAGTTCCGTACCCATATTCTTTGAGAATCAACAACCCTAACTCGATCATACTCATGCCCATGTTCCTCAAGTCATGGAAGAAACACATGCAACTCCCTAAGGCCACACTCTAACTGGTTTCGAGGTTTATCCGGGATATACTAGTGAAGGGCATGCATTTTCTAGTGTCCTTGTGCCAAACGCTCTACGAGCTCCTCAATATCGACCACCATCATAACCCTTACATTTTGTGATGGGAGAAGGGCGTTCTATTGTATTTGAGAAGAAAAAATTTGATCATATAGAAGAGCGACTGAGGGTCATTGAAGGAGGAGGAAATTATGGCTTTATTGACATGTCAGAATTGTGCTTGGTACCTGATGTGGTCATTCCTTTGAAGGTCAAGGTGCCAAACTTTAAAAGATACAAGGGGACCTCTTATCCGAAGAACCACCTGAAGAAGTATTGTAGGAAGATGGGGGCATATGTGAAAGATGAAAAGTTGCTGATGCATTTCTTCCAGAAAAGCTTGGCTAGGGCAGCTATTATTTGGTATACAAACCTGGAATCCTCTTGGGTCCGCTACTGGAAGGATTTAATGGATGCCTTCATTAGGAATTATCAATACAATTCTGACATGGCTCTAGATAGAATGTAGCTACAAAACATGTGCAGGAGAGATGATGAATCATTCAAAGAATACTCTCAAAGGTGGAGAGACTTGCGGCTTAAGTAGTACCCTCATGGCAGAGAGAGAGATGATAACCATGATAAATGACACATCGCCAGTGTTCTATTATGAGAAGATGGTAGGTTATATGTCTTCAAGTTTTGCGGATCTAGTGTTTGCTGGTGAGAGAATTGAAGTAGGTCGGAGGAAAGGACAATTTAATCATGTTGCTTCTACCCTAGTAATAAGGGACTTGGGATGAGTGGCAAGAGGAAAAAGGAGGGAGAAGCTCATGTTGTGGCTATTGTTCCCACATGGCCAAACATTCCACAAGCCCTTTATAATCCCCTGTACCAATATTCTCCCTAACAATATCACTACTCAGCCAATATTAGTCCTGCCCACCACCCTACCAATCAAGAACACCCAATCAACCACAAAGGCCACCCCTAAACCGACCACAAAATCCACCTGCTGCACCGCCAAGACCAAATACCACCCCTAATGCCAACCAAAACACCAACCAGGAAAGGAATTTACCAGAAAGGTGTTGGGTACAGGGGGAGTAACAAGAAAAATGAAGCCTATGACTTGGAAGAATGTTTTGAGCTTTTCACATGCCTTAAAGATTGTAATTCAAAATGAAGTGTATGAGAGGCCAATCTTTTGACCCTTGCATTGCATGCACATAATCATTTACATGCTTAAATGTTTTCATCAAAGCATCAGAGCTTTTTGAAAAGGAACTAAAATGGGTAATGTTTTTTGGAAAAATGTAATCTTGCTGTTTTAATCGATTACACATCAGTATAATCGATTATTTTGTTCGTTGTTAAACCCAGGATTCAGCCTTGAACACTTTAATCGATTAAATGACAATTTAATCGATTAATGAGTCATTTTAATTGATTATTTGGCACGCGTAATCGATTATTGTATGGTACAAAAAGTTGTTATAAATATGAGTGAGGCTTGTCTTGAAGAGTTGAATATCAAAATCTTGAAGTGTCTCATAAGACCATGGCAACCAGAGGTGACAACAATCAAAGAATCTAAAGATCTATCCAAAATGTCCATGGCTGCACTATTTGGTAAGCTTCTTGAGTATGAACTTGAAATGTCACAACTAACCAATGCAAAAGATGTAGAAAAGAAACACAAAAGCATAGCCTTGAGAGTTGCATCCTCAAAGGTACAAAAGGTGGAAGACTCAAGTGAAAAAGATGAAAAGGACAACATGAATTTAATTGTCAAAAAGTTCAGCAAGTTCTTGAGAAGAAACAAAAACAAAAAGTTCACAGAGAACAACAACAACAACAACAACAACAACAACAACAACAACAACAAAAGGAGTGACAACAACTTCACTTGCTTTGAATGTGGTAAGCCTGGCCACATTAAATCTAAATGCTCTATCTTTTTGAACAAACAACAAGGTGAAAACAAGATAAAGAAAGAAGGAAAGCCTAAGAAAGCCTATATAGCTTGGGAAGATAATGAGTCAACAACTTCTGAATCATCAACTCAAAATGAAGAAGCAAATGTGTGTCTGACTTCCACAATTAATGAAGATGATGATCTCTCAATTGCTGGAACTTAGGTAAGTTTTGAACTTGATCAAGTTATTGATGTTTTTCAAGAAATGCATGAAGAGGCCCAAAATCTTGCAAAATCCAATAATAAGCTAAAAGGAAATTTTAGATGACATGTTACAAAAATTACAGAACTGCAAACTGAAATTTGTAACTTGAAGGAAGAAAATGAAAAAATTGTTTCAAGTTACAAAATGAATGGATGTGTATGTGCTTCTTCTTCATCTAATGTTGACAAATAAAATATGTTGCGAAAGGATTTTGATGATTACAAAAGAAGTCAAGGAGAAAATTACATGTTACTCTTATCTAAGAATAGTGATTTGATTGATCTTTTAAGAAAGCTTAGCTGAAATGATAAGTGTGCAGAAATATGTTGGAGATACTTCTGGTTTGGGTTACAAACAAGACTAAAAGTCTTTTGGCAAAACTATATTTGTACTACCAAAACAGAAGAATCAAAAGAATTTCTATGATTCAAAGATCAATCAAAATACTTACTCAAGGAATTCATTAAAATTTGTAACATGCAACTATTGTATGATGAAAGGACATACATCTTATAAATGTTATGCTAGGAGATTCTATGTGCCTAATGGAGAATGTATTTGGATGCAAAAGAAGAAGAAAGTAGCTAACCCCTATGGACCTAACCTCAATTGCGTGCCTTCCTTTGAAAATTGATTTGAATTTTGCAGGTATGTCTAAGAGTAAGATCATCATTATGGTATCTTGATAGTGGATGCTCTAGACATATGACCGGTGACATATCAATGCTCACAAATTTGACTCTTAAAGATGGTGGATTTGTCACCTATGGAGACAACAACAAAGGGAAGATTATTGGAGAAGGAAATATAGGAGACAGCTTTAAAACCAAAATCAGAAATGTTCTTTATGTGGAAGGATTAAAGCACAATCTCCTAAGTATAAGCCAACTTTGTGATAAAGGGTTCAAAGTGTCATTAAATGACAATTGCTGCATGATATGTGATGCTTGTCAAAAGGGGAAACAAACAAAAAAATTATTTTCAAAGTAAAACTGTTGTTTCCACTTCAAGACCCCTTGAATTACTTCACATAGATTTGTTTGGTCCTTCTAGAACTATGAGTTTATAAGGTAATTACTATGGGCTTGTCATTGTTGATGATTACTCTAGATTCACATGGACTTTGGTTTTGAAATCCAAGAGTGATGCTTTCAATGCTTTTAGAAAATTGGCCAAACTTGCTCAAAATGAAAAGAGAAGCAAAATTATCTCAATAAGAAGTGATCATGGCGGAGAATTCCATAATGAACATTTTGAAAAATTCTGTGAAGAAAATGGAATTAACCACAATTTTTCAGCTCCAAGAACAGCTCAACAAAATGGTGTTGTGGAGAGGAAAAATAGATCCCTTGAAAAAGGTGCAAGAACTCTTCTTAATGAGACAAATTTGTCTAAATATTTTTGGACTGATGCTGTAAGTACAGTTTGCTACACTTTGAATAGACTATTAATAAGGCCTATTTTGAAGAAAACTCCTTATGAACTATACAAAGGTAGAAAACCAAACATTTCTCATTTGAGAGCATTTGGCTGCAAGTGTTTTGTGTTAAATAATGGTAAAGAATCACTTGGAAAATTTGATGCTAAAGCTGATGAAGCCATTTTCATTGGATATTCATTACATAGCAAAGCATATAGAGTTTTCAGTAAAAGAACCTTGTGCATGGAAGAATCTGTACATGTGATTTGTGATGAATCTAATCCCTCCAAGGAGGAAAAGAAGTGTGATGTAGATGTAGGTCCTTTGGAGGAGTTTATTCAACTTAATGAATCACTGAATAAAGAAAAGGAAGAGCCAATTTTTGAAACAAAACAATCAACACCAGTCCAAGAGCCAAAAGATTGGAGAACCACAAGAGATCTCTTCCTTGATAATATAAGCGGTGAAGTTTCAAAGGGAGTATCTACTAGATCATCATTAAGAAATCTCTGTTGTAATATGGCTTTTGTTTCACAAATAGAACCTAAGAATATTGATCAAGCCTTAATTGATGAACAGTGGATACATGCCATGCATGATGAATTGAATCAATTCAAGAGAAATGAAGTTTGGGAACTTGTCCCTAGACCTCCTTCTCTCAAGCTTATTGGCATTAAATGAGTTTTTAGAAACAAACTTGATAAGAGTGGAATCATAGTCAAAAACAAAGCTAGATTGGTTGCAAAAGGTTACAACCAAGAGGAAGGCATTGACTATGAGGAAACCTTTGCACCAGTTATAAGATTGGAAGCCATTAGGTTACTACTTGCATATGCATGTTTAATGGATTTTAAACTTTTTCAAATGGATGTTAAAAGTGTTTTCTTAAATGGATATATTGAGGAGGAAATATATGTGGAGCAACCTCATGGTTTTGCTGATTTCAAACATCCAAACCATGTTTTTAAACTTAAAAAAGCTCACTATGATTTAAAACAAGCTCCAAGATCTTGGTATGAGAGATTAAGCAAATTTCTGCTTGAACAATCTTTCACAAAGGGGCATGTTGATAAAACCTTTTTCATCCAAAGGCAAAGCAATGATATTTTATTGGTCCAAATATATGTTGATGATATAATTTTTGGTTCAACTAATCAATTGTTGTGCAAAGAATTTTCTATCTCTATGCAGAATGAGTTTGAAATGTCAATGATGGGAGAATTAACATTCTTTCTTGGACTTCAAGTGAAACAAATGAAGCATGAAACATTTCTAAATCAAACCAAGTATTGCCTTGAAGTGATCAAAAAGTTTGAAATAGAGAAAAGCAAAGATGCTGCAACTCCAATGGCAACATCAACCTATCTTGATTCAGATGAAAAAGGAAAGAAGGTAGATGAGTCAAAATTTAGAGGAATGATTGGATCTTTGATGTATTTGACAGCTAATAGACCAGATATTATGTTTGATTGTGTGTTTGTGTGCAAGATAGCAAGCAAATCCCAAAGAATCACGCCTAACTGCAGTCAAAAGAATCCTCAAATATCTCAAATCAACTCCAAAAGTTGGTCTTTGGAATCCTAAATGTGCATCACTTAATTTAGTTGGTTATTCTGATTCTGACTTTGCAGGGTGCAAATTGGATAGAAAAATAACTAGTGGAACTTGTCATCTACTAGGAAGTTCACTGATCTCATGGCATTGCAAGAAACAATCTTGTGTTGCTTTATCAACAGCTGAAGCTGAGTATATCTCTGCTGGAAGTTGTGCTCAAAACGTTTGGCTAAAGCAACAATTACAAGATTTTGGTGAAGAATTAAAAGAAATACCTCTTCTATTGACAGCACAAGAGCTATCAACATTTCCAAAAATCCAATAATGCACTCAAGGACCAAACACTTTGAGATAAGACATTATTTCCTTAGAGATCACATCCAAAAAGGTAACATCAAAATTGACTTCAATGATACTTATAATCAATTGGCTGATATATTTACTAAACATTTGGCTAGAGATAGATTTTATTCTCTTAGAAACATGCTAGATATCCTCTATGAATCTAACATTTGCTAGCATGCTTACTATGAGTTTATTTATTTGAAATAACTTCTTACTTAATCAAACATGACTTGTGCTTACAAAAATTTGAAATTGTGCTGCATAAATACTGTTCATTCTGATATTTTCACTGGAATAATCGACTAAAGCACATATTACTTGATTAAATGGACTTGAAAAACTGCTGAGAATGAAATTCGTGCCTATATAATCGATTACACAATTAGGATAATCGATTATTCTTCATAGAAAATAATTCCAGCAAAATGAATTTCTCTGGAATAATCGATTAAGCCATCAGATTAATCAATTAAACAGCCTAAAAATCCTTTTACAAAAATTCAATTCACTAGAATAATCGATTACGGTGAATGATAATCGATTAAATTTATTGAAAAGTTGTTTGAAACTTGGATTCTCCCTGTAATAATCGATTACATAAGAGAAATAATCGATTATTCTGCTTTCAAAATTGTTTCAAAATCCAAATCTTTCTGTAATAATTGATTACGCCACAAATTAATCGATTACACAAGCTTAAATTTCATTTTACATATCAAATCTCACTGTAATAATCGATTAAATAAGATAAATAATCGATTACACTTCATCTTCTTTAACTGGATTTCACTGAAATAATCGATTACTTGATACGAATTAATCGATTACAGCTTCTGCAGAAACTGATTTTGCTTACGAATTAATCGATTACATTAGCATATAATCGATTATTCATGGAGCTACCAGAGAATCTGCAAGATTTTCTTGGAAATTGAAACTGCCCAACTACCACATAATTCAAATTTGAATCTTCTGTGCTCTAAAGTTAGTGGCTTAATTCGAAATAACTGTTACTCATTTCAAAATTTGAACTTTGGAGCCCAAAATCTTCTATAAATACAACTTATGTTAAGGGAAGAAATCACACCATTTTCATCTTCTATCTTAAGCACTACTATGTTCTTCTTTCCTCTGAGTCTAGAAACTCTGTCCAGTTAACCTTTCCTCACACATTAGCCATGTCCACATCTAAGAGAGTTAAAACCTCTAAGAGAAAAGCTGCTGAAACCTCTAACCCTATAGTTGCAAGGTTAGATCATTTGTTTCCTAATGAGAGAGATAAAATAACTTACCTTTAGTTTAATGCCACCAAACTCGTTTGTCCTCCCAAACACCTTGACCTTGACTGGTTTATTAAAGAAGGTTTTCAATACCCTGCTATGATTGAAGCCCAGGGATTGAAAAGTTTGTTGAGTTAAAGGGTACCTTTTACCCTGAGTTAGTAAAGGTGTTCTACACCTGTGCTAAGGCTTCCATGGATGGGACAATCATGTCTCAAGTCAATGGAGTGGCCATGGAAATCACTCCTGAAGTCTGGGAAGCAGTGGTTGGGATTTCCTTTGAAGGTGAAAGGAAATTTGAGGAAGAGGCTGGGGGATATAATAGGGTAGATACCTATAGGGGGATGCTTCTTGATCCTCACATGAGGCTGAAGCTTAGGCTTAGTACTGGCCCTATGACTCATGAAGATAGACGTATTCATTACATAATCACCTATATCTTGGCCTTAAGAGCCACTAATCATGCCCAAGCCACTGATGATGACATACAGCTTGTGTATGGCATGAAAAATTCTATTCATATGAATTGGATTCTCATTTTTGAGGAAATTATGTTTGAATCCAAAAGATTGGTGAATTACCCTTTTCCATATGTTGTTCTTGTATCCAGATTCATTGATTATTTCAATATAGATGTCTCTAATGAGGTTGTTGACAACACAAACTCCAGTAGCAGCCTCATCAAAGAGAAACATCTTACCTAGTTGGGGATGGTTAAGACCCCTTATGACTGGCAAATGGCTGGACAATAACTCCTTACTGCTAGAAATGAAGAAGAAGCTGATGAAGAAGCTGAAGATGAAGGCCCTACTCAACCATCTTACAGTCCATTTGAATCACTTATTTTTCAAAAGATGGATGCCTTATTGTCACTACATCATGAGCACAGGGCTGAGACTAATTCATCTTTGGAGGAGATGAAATCTAGACAGAAAAACATAGAAGCTAGGCTTGTCCTTGATGATTTTGCGAAACTAGTTTAGGTTTCTTGTATTTTCTATTATTGCTTTACTCTGTTTTTTTTTCTGATTAATGTATTGTCTTTCCATTTTCATTAATGAAATTTACATTTCTCCTTCTTATTAGTTGCTATGCTACCTTTTGTCTTTAATAAGGCAAAGAGGGGGAGAAAAATTTTGATTGATAAATAACTAAAGAAAAACTCTGTTTTGTTCTCTGTTGTGCTCTGTGTTCTGTTGTGTTTTTTGCAAATTAATAATTGATGAAGTTACCTAAGTCAGGGGGAGCTAACAAATGAAAGTAAATGATCAATGTTTATGCAAGCATATCTCTTAACACTTGTTCTTGGCAAAGATGCTGATTTGTTTTCGGGTTAACAAAGTTCAAGATTCCTATCTTTTTCATCCCTCAGAGTACTTCAAAACTTAAACACATGGTCAATCAATATTTGGCATGTTCAAAGCCAAAAAGGGGGAGATTGTTGAATATAGGGGGTAACAAGAAGAATGAAGCCTATGACTTGGAAGAATGTTTTGAGCTTTTTACATGCCTTGAAGATTGTAATTCAAAATGAAGTGTATGAGAGGCCAATCTTTTGATCCTTGCATTGCATGCACATAATCATTTACATGCTTAAATGTTTTCATCAAAGTATCAAAGCTTTTTGAAAAGGAATTAAAATGGGTAATGTTTTTGGAAAAATGTAATCCTGCTGTTTTAATTGATTACACATTAGTATTATCGATTATTTGCTTTGATTTTAAATCTGGAAAAGCATTGAAGAACATTTTAATCAATTACATATCCTTTGTAATCGATTACACAATGTAAAATAAAAGTTATGTGTTGCTGCTTTAATTGATTACCATATATTGTAATCGATTAAATAAGCTATCCAGAAAAGCATTCTTCACTGCTGTAATCGATTACCATAAAATGTAATCGATTACACAAGTTGTTTCAGAAATAAAACTTCATTGCTTTAATCGATTACAGCTCGGTTTAATCGATTATTTTGTTCATTGTTAAACCCAGGATTCAGCTTTGAACACTTTAATCGATTAAGTGACAATTTAATCGATTACATGAGTCATTTTAATCGATTATTCGGCGCATGTAATCGATTACTATCTGTTACAAAAGGTTGTTATAAATATGAGTGAGGCTTGTCTTGAAACTTAACCTGAATACTTTGAATTTTTCTGAATACACACAAGCCTTCTCAAAGTTAGAAAGTGATTTTCTGAGAAAGTGATTTTCTGGGTTAACTAAGTTCTTGTCCCACTCATTATTCTTCATGGGCATTAAATGATTTCTTGGGCAAGAGTTTTCAAAGAAGTTTTAGAGAGCATGTTCTGAAATTCCTTTTCTTCAATTCAATCCCGATTGGTAAACCACATGCATTCATATTCATTGGATCATCAGGTTGTTTCTCTTCATTCTCTGTGGTTGTAAATTCATTTTTACAATTTTTATTATTTGATGCTATTGTAAAGTGTTCTTTAAAGCTTGTTCTAGAGTAGATTTCTCTAGGGAAGAACAGAGTAGTGTTCTCTGGTTCTTGATCACTAGAAGTCTAATAGGATTTTAGATTTCTATTCTTTATCTAGGGTTGATAAAGAGGGATTGTTGTAAAGCTTGTAAGAACTGAATTTTATAATAGTGGAACTCTAATCTAGTGTTGATTAGAAGAAACTGAATGTAGCTTCTCTTGAGAAGTGAACCAATATATATTCTTGTGTTGATTTTCTATTCCTTAATCTCTATTAGTTATCTTGTTCATTTGTTCTTTGTTTTATTATTATTACTCAACAAGTCCTGTTTTGAGCAATTGATTTCTTGAGCTAAGTGATTTGATTGATTAGATACATTCTTGGTTTAAAAGTGATTAAGATCCTTAACTCTGATTTCACAAATAAATTTTTTAAAAGACCAAGTTTAAACCAATTCACCCCCTCTCTTGGTTATTGTTGGTATTCCTATTATTTTCAAAAGGAAGCCTGTAGAATTCGCCCCAATCCCAATATCATATGTTGACTTACTCCCATATTTGCTCAACAATGCAATGGTAGCAATAAGCCCAACAAAGATTCCTCAACCTCCATTCCCTGAGGATACAACCCCGAATATGGCATGTGCTTATCATGGTGGAATCTCAGGGAATTCCATTGAGCAGTGTATGGCTTTGAAACATAAGGTGCAAAGTTTGATTGATGTAGGTTGCCTGAAATTTCTGGAAGACAATTCCAATGTGTAAACTAATCCACTTGTGAACCATGTGTGAGTGCTATAGAGGATGAGGAGACATAGGAATTGAAGAGAAAAGAAGGATCTTTTATGGTGAAGAAGGCTTTCTCAGGTGGAGCACTAATACTCACAAACATGGATGGTGAAGAGTAGCCTTCGCCTGAGAATTCTGATGTCGTCAAGCTATATTTTGCGTGATGCTTTGGGCAATTTGAAGGTTTGCTTTTGGACGTTTTTAGAGACTTAATAGGATTTTCATGTTTATGTTATTATTGTAAACAACAATCGCATTGTTAATAGTATGGATGAATTTGATGCCATCATCTCTCATTTTCTCACGATTATATCATTGCATATATATTCAACTTTCACTGGAATATGAATATATGCCGCTGGTTTGTTTGCTCATGTCACCTGTGCTCCAGAGTTGATCTCTAAGTCAGCCCAATCAGAAATTTGCGCGTTCTACACGTTTGGTGGGCGTACTGTAAGCAAAGAGCAAAATTAAATAAACATTTGATTGAATGTGCTTAAATGCGATCTCATCTTATCTTTATTAAAATTTTTGAGAAGTGTGAGAGTCATTTGGCTTAATCTGTCAATTGAAAATATTTTAAATATTTCACTCCCTTGAAAGTTCTCTTTCGAGAACCTGCATAATTTCTTTCATTTCTTCTTGCTACAAAAGTGCGATAGACGACAAGAGCAGAAACCTCCAAACCCTACACTCGGCAATGAATGAGAAGAAAAGGTCGAAAACCCTAAAGGGCAGCCTAGGTAAACGTTAGTGTACATATAAAGAGGAAAAATAAAAATGAATGAGAAGAAAAGAAAAGAAAAAGAAAGAAAGAATAAAAGAAAAAACAATCTTGAGCGTGATTATCAAAGGTTCTGTCCCAAAATAAAAACTGTAAAAGTCTCTAATCAAGATTTGAAATGACACATGGCCGTGTTTCTTCATCCCAACACTAATTTATCCTTTGCTACCCACTTCGAGCAAAAGTATAATTGTTTTCTAAAAGACTTATAGTAGGAACCACTGCCAAACTACAGGAAGTGCAATGCAAGCAACATATGCATGAGGTTTACTAAGCTCTAGGTTTGGCCCCAAATGAAGTTAAAGAAAGCAAATTCTCCAAAGGCAAGCAACAAAGCAAAGCAAAAAAAAGGACAAAAGTACTCCAAATTTCACAAGGAAGGCACAAAAGTGAAATGATGGTTTAGGTACAAGACAAATGGAGTAAAGCCCAACCCATAAAGTTGAAATGAATAAAAGTATAAGCAAGGCGCTCAAGGTTCTTACTCTATATAACCCTTAAACACTTTTTGAGCCTCTCTGACCTTTCTTTCATAGCCCTCTTAACCCATGGCCATGTTACAAGCTCGATAAAGCCCATATGGATCAAAGAAGGACTAATTTCACTTTTGTTTGGATTATGGAATGGAACACGCACACGCTTACGATTGTTAAGATAAAAAAAAAAGAATCCTGAGGTTCGCACTTGCACATTTGAGAAGAAAACTCATTCAACAAGGAACTCGTGGAAGATGCCTAAAGGCAATTGTCATAGTGGGGTCCATTCAACGTCAGTCACTCACGCATAGTCCCTAGGGTTCCTTTTGAATCCAAGGGTAGTCTTTGTTACATAAATCCTTTCAGGATCAGCCCATATCATCAAGCTTCAACGAGATTGATCGACCCCTGGCATCCCTCTATCAGGAAAGTTTCACTTGGTCATATACTGAAGTGTAACAATCCATTGCCACCCTTTAATGGTGCATGCGGTAGGTCTCGAAGCCCTATATTTCCTTGTTGTGTATAGTAATTGAAGTTTTTAAACAAAAAGAAAGGGACGAACCCTTGAATCAATATTTTGGTTGATTGATTAAATGTCAAATGGCTCTATTTCCATCATCCGAAATCGCCAAGCGGTTGGATCAAACAAAACATACACTCTAAGGGGGTCTTCGAAGAGATATACAAAAGATAGGATGAGGTTGCATGAATCATCACATTTTTTAGAAAGAGACAGTCAACCTGTGTTTAAAAAAAAGGACCAACAAAGTATAGCAAGAGAGAAAGAATATCATGAGCATTGTGCAGTTTTCATGGCTCAACACATACAAAGTCCACATTTACTGCGAAGTTCGTATGCCTCTTTTCATTCATCATAATGCATTCCAAAACTCATATGCTTCATATCAGACTTTAAGTGCATAGTCTTCTTTCTATATGCTGGTTTTAGAAATCCTATGTCCTACCTTTTGAGTTTGGGATAAGTTGCCCTTCTAGAGAGTCAACCTCTCGCTTTCTTGAGCCTCTCGGTACCAGTACCTACTGGCAAATTTCTTAGGACTCAATGTCCTCTGTTTTAGTTTCATAGGACTCAACATCCTTTGCTTTATGTATAGTAGGACTCAATGTCCTCTATTCTAGTTTCATAAGACTCAATGTCCTCTGCTTATGTTTCGTAGGACTCAGCATATTTTGTTTTTAGTTTCATAGGACTCAACGTCCTCAGATTTATGTTTCATAAGACACAACGTCCTCAACTTTATGTTTCATAGGACTCAACATCCTCAGCTTTATGTTTCATAGGACTCAACGTCCTCAGCTTTATGTTTCATCAGACTCAACGTCCTCTGCCTTTTAGTATCATGGGACTCAACGTCCCCTGCTTTATGTTTCATAGGACCCAACGTCCTCTACTTTATGTTTCATAGGACTCAATGTCCTCTGCTTTATATTTCATAGGACTCAAAGTCTTCTGCTTTTAGTTTCATAGGACTCAATGTCATTTGCTTTTGGTTTCATAGGACTCAACGTCCTTTGCTTTTGGTTTCATAGGACTCAACGTCCTCTACTTTTGGTTTCATAGGACTCAACGTCCTCTACTTTTTGTTTCATAGGACTCAACGTCCTCTACTTTTCATTTCACAGGACTCAACATCCTCAGCTTTATGTTTCATAGGACTCAACGTCCTCAGCTTTATGTTTCATCAGACTCAACGTCCTCTGCCTTTTAGTTTCATGGGACTCAACGTCCCCTGCTTTATGTTTCATAGGACCCAACGTCCTCTACTTTATATTTCACAGGACTCAATGTCCTCTGCTTTATGTTTCATAGGACTCAACATCCTCAGCTTTATGTTTCATAGGACTAAACGTTCTTTGTTTTTAGTTTCATAGGACTCAATGTCCTCTACTTTTAGTTTCATAGGACTCAACGTCCTCTGCTTTATTTTTCATAGGACCCAAAGTCCTCTGCTTTTGTTTATAGGACTCAAAGTCCTCTACATTTTGTTTCGCGAGACTCGTCTCCATGCCTTGTCACGTTGAACCCAAAGTTCCTTTTTTCGTTGATATACCAAATACTATTTTTTACGAAGATTCTTCATTTCTCATGTGATGTTTTGAAAGATCACCCGAATAGAATTAAAGTCTTTGTCTTTACTTATCTCTTATTTTCAATAAAAGATAAGTAAGGAGGGGCAACTGTTTGACCCTAATTCTGTCTGGGTAAAAAAAAAGTCATTAAAAAAGAAAAAGAAAAAGAAAAAGAAAAAAGGAAGAACAATAATAGAAAAAGAGGCCCCAAATGGACCTAATGGTAGCAACCGAATACGCATAAAAGGGGAGAGGGAGTCTGTGCATTAATGATACACCGAGGGGCACAAATCCCGAGGAGGAAGAATAGACCAACGAAGTCACGCCATTTGGTAATGTCGTTAGAGAAGGAAAATGTGTCTCCAGGTAACCCCTTATTCCTTCACCTCTCACGCTACCTTTTCCCCTTCTCCTCTTTCTCTTTTTTTCTCCTTTTTTGTTGCTTTTTTGTTTTTGTGAAATCTGTTCATGTGGTTCGCCACTGGGCACCACTGTCACCTATGAGAGCCATACAAGTGGCTATGGTTGTTCTTTTGCGTTTCTTTTCAAATGATTCTTTTTTTGGGGCCAACTCCGGTGACACCACATCACACCACTGTTGTTACCGCCCCCTCTTTGGTCTCGTGCGGCCAAGCCCCGCTGGTGGCGTCTAGCACCCGTGCCTCCCCCATTGAGGTGCACTTCCCTTCCCCTGCACAGTTTTGCTGCAATGGCACTTAAGGTTTTCCAACCCTTGTGCCTAATTACGGGTTGGGTTGTCTCGCTCTGATCCGGTTCCAACCCTATTCCTAAAAGAAAAATTACTACTATTTACACCCACTTATTCATACATACACCCCTTACCTTTTAGGCCTGGCCCATTTTCTTGTAAGTTTCAAATAAAAAATGATGCTATTTACACCTCTATTTCACACATACAACCCTTTACCGATAGGCCCTTGCCCGCTTTCTTGTGAAGTTTGAAATAAAAAATATTGCTAGTCAAACTTCACTATGTTACACATACACCCCTTACCTTTTGGGCGTGACTTATTTTCTTGTTAAGTTTAAAATGAAAAATGATGCTAGTCACAGTTTCATCCGTTACACATACACCCCTTTCATTTTGAGCCTAGGCCATTTTTGAGAGGTAAATTTCTTCACTCGAAACCTCGATGTTCTTAGTCAATGAAAACAATAGGAATACCCACAATGACCAAGAGGGGCGCGAATTGGTTTAAACTTGGTCTCTTAAAATTATTTATAAAATCAGAGTCAAAGGATCTTAATCACTTTTAAACCAAGAATGTTTTTAATCAAACAAATTACTCAGCACAAGAAATCAATAGCTCAAAACAGAACTTGTTGAGCAATGATAATAACACCAAGAACAAATGAACAAGATTACTTATAGAGATAGAGATAAAGAAAATCAACACAAGCAATTTATACCGGTTCACTTTTCAAGAGAAGCTACATTCAGTTTCTTCTAATCAACACTAGATTAGAGTTCCACTATTATAAAATTTTGTTCTTACAAGCTTTACAACAATCTCTCTTTATCAACCCTAGATAAAGAATAGAAATCTAAAACCCTATTAGACTCCTGATGATCAAGAACAAGAGAACACTACCCTGTTCTTCCCTAGAGAACACTACTCTAGAGCAAGTCTCAAAGAACTCTTTACAGTAACATCAAATAACAGAAATTGTAAAAACAAAATTACAATCAAAGATTATGGAGAGAAACAACTTGATGATCCAATGAATATGAATGCATGTTGTTTACCAATCAAAGTTGAATGATAAAATAGATTTCAGAACATGTTCTTCAAAACTTCTTTGAGAATTCTTGCCCAACAAATCATTCAAAACCAATGAAGATTAAAAAGTGGCACAAGACTTTAGTTAACCCAGAAAATCACTTTGGAACTTTGAAAAGGCTTGTGTGTATTCAAAAATTTTGAAGTATTCAAGTTGTAGTTTAAGACAAGCCTCACTCATATTTATAATAGCTTTTTGTAACAGACTGTTATCGATTACACGCGCCTAATAATCGATTAAAATGCCTCATGTAATCGATTAAATTATCACTTAATGGATTAAAGTGTTCAAGGCTGAATTTTGGGTTTAACAACGAACAAAATAATCAATTAAACCGAGCTGTAATCGATTAAAGCAATGAAGTTTTATATCCGAAGCCTCTTGTGTAATCGTTTACAATATTTGGTAATCGATTAAGGCAGTGAACGTTACTTAAGAAACAAGCCTACGTAATCGATTACAATATATGGTAATCGATTAAATTAGTGAAACATGATTTTCAAGATAGCTTATGTAATCGATTACTGTTTATGGTAATCGATTAAAGTAGCAAAGCATTACTTTTGTATTACAGTATGTAATAGATTACAAATGTTTGGTAATCGATTAAAATGTTCTTCAATGCTTTTCCAGATTTAAAACTTAAGCAAATAATTGATTATACTGATGTGTAATCGATTAAAACAGAAGAATTGCATTTTTCCCAAAAACATTACCCATTTAATTCTTTTTCAAAATAACTTTGCTTCTTTGATGAAAACACTTAAGCATGTAAATGATTATGTGAATGCAATGCAAGGATCAATAGATTGACCTCTCATACACTTTATTTTGAATTACAATCTTCAAGGCATGTGAGAAGCTTAAAACATTCTTCCAAGTCAAAAGCTTCATTCTTCTTGTTGCTCCCCCTATATCCAACAGTCAAGGTCCAGATTAACCTAACACTTGGCCAATTTAACGCATCCTCGGAAACATAAGATAAATGTATAACTAAAGACTAACTCACCCTTGGCTAGCTCTAATACACTCAAGTTAGTCTCATACCTAACGCGTCTCACCAGAAAGCCCATGGCCTTGGGTAAGAAGCCTCGCAAAGCGAAAAAGGGAAGCATCAACAAGTAAGAGGCCAAAACCAGTGCGCACCCATCTCCACAATATGATTATTGTGCCTAAGATGAGTGTAGCATCATTGGGGTCTACCATGGCAAGACCTTTAACCAGTTTGAAATCAAACCCTAGATGATTGGGCAAGATCTTCAACCAGGTTGAAATCAAACCATAGATGATTGGACATTATCTCGCTGAGTCCCTTATTTCATACAAATCCATCAAGAACAATGGTGTCATACTTAACGTGAAGGATCATACTTATCGTTCCTCCAAGAGGCCAATAGTGTCAAACAATAGATTCGCAACACAACAAGTTAAAGCAAGGAGAGAAATATAAGTGCATTAAGGAAAAAGCATTGTCAGGTTTACAAGAGAAAAATATAAGTGCATTAAAGAAAAATCATTGTCAGGATTAAGGCAAAAAGACCAAAAAAGAAAAATAACAAAAAGAAGAATGGCCTAAACATCGACCCTGTTATCCTTCTCCCCCTCATCGGACTCCTCCATGGCAACAATCTCATCAAGAAGTTGTTTGTCCTTCACATCCTTGAACGAATCAAAGAGGTTTAGATCGAGATCTTTTGCAAAAAGTCTTGCCTGCCGGACGACCTTGAGGAACCCTTTCTCATGCTTCTCCACTGCCCCCTTATTAAACATGATGAGTTCATCCTCAAGCTCCATGTTCGTCCCCTTTTTCCCTCGCCACTTCAAGCTCAGACTCTTTCAGCTTGGTCTAGAAAAAGGCAAGCTACTTTACCATCCAAGACATGAAGAGGGTCGATTGCCGAAGGCAAGGGCAAGATGGCTCGTACATCAAACAAGGCTAGCAATTGTTCCAATATAGCCTTGTCCACCATCTCATCTAGAGACATTAGATGATCTTCGAAAGACTTGAACCTTGCAGGGTCCGATTTCCAGTAAAAGGGAAAATGAGGCTCCCATTCTCTTCACATTAGTGGCAGCCCGTCAGAGACGACACTGGTTTCCTTGATCTTAAACAAGTGGTCCTTGAATCTACGGAATGCATTCAAGTCAATCTCGAACACCCGCTTGCAAACACTATTCAGTAATACCTAGTCATTCTTTCTAGTCAACTTCATTTGGAAGAAATACATGAACACAAGAACATCAGGCCTAATGTTGAAAAATGGGCATAAAATCTCAAAAGCCCTCACCATTGTTCAACTATTAGGATGCAGTTGAAAGAGGGCCACATTCAAGTGCCTCAGCAAAGCGCATTGAAAATCATTGAAGGGAAGAGTCGGATGTAGCATTTCAAACAAACACCGATAAACACAAACATAGTGGGGACTATCAAAGGAAGAGCGCATGAAAGGGTACTCATCTTCTCCTCAAACCACCAAGGCATCTTACGGGCATCATCAAATTTTGTCAACTCAAGCTGACACCATAAGGCACCAACGCTCATAAGGACGTTATCATCGAGTGGTACCATGGTGATGCCTGTTCCTCAGTGAAACCCTAACTACATGAGGAGGACCCTTTGTTAGAAACCTCACGAGGCACCTCGTCTGACAAGGAATGGCCAATAGGAACTACTTCCCACTCTACTAGGGGTTGCTGAATGGAACCCCTAAAGTGACTTCCTCCCATGCCCAATGCAGAATAAAAAACAATAGACATGTTCGAGAAAAAAGCGTACATGGAATGAAGTCGCAATCAACAAAGGGAAGAGGAAAAGTGAAAGGTGCTACAACCAAAAAGTTCTAAAATTGGAAAGGCCACAACGATTGTAAGGCACAATTGGAGTGACGAGTTGAGAGAAATTGTAAAAAGGGGAATATTTAAGATCAAAGATTATGAAAACCTAATGTGCAATTCTTTTAAATGAGGAGAAAATGTCACGACCTTTTAAAAATTGGCAGGAGTGGAAATGACACCTTGAAAACCCATGCCATTATGTAACTTCCACGAACCACGAAATGCATCTGTAAGACGTGTCCTTTCACGAAGCAACATTTGTGAAGAAGTGACGCGCGTGCATAACAAATACTAACTTTGAGTGAAAATGAAACGCCTCTCCCAAATGTGCTCTCTAACGGTCATAATGGTTAAAATGTTCAAAGTCAGGGATCTATCTCATAAGACATTCTAACACTCGACTATACCTAAAGGGACATCAATCACACTCACCCTAGACAACCTGACAACCATAGCCCAGACAATGCTCGTCCAAGCTGGGGGGCTTGTCAAGCCTGTGATCTTTAAATTTGTCAAATTTACCACCCTTAATATTGGATAATCTCTTTTTCTAATAGACTGGACTTAGAGATTGGGGACATGTGTACTTTCTAGTTTGTATGCTAAAATGATTTGACTCTGCATCATAATGTTGGCACTAAACATAGTTTAGTGAGTGAACGCTCCGCTTTCTTGTGGCATAAATGTTTGGGTCACATTTCTAGAGAAAGAATGGAAAGATTAATTGTGAATGAAATTCTTCCGAATCTAGATTTTACTAATCTGAGTGTTGATTGTATTAAAGGAAAACAAACAAAAAACATAAAGTAAGGTGCTACAAGAAGCACTTAGCTTCTTGAAATTGTGCACACTTACATTTGTGGACCTTTTGATGTTAATTATTTTGGAAATGAAAGGTATTTTATCACATTCATTGATGACTATTCATGTTATGATTATGTCCACTTACTGCATAAGAAATCTCAAGTAGTGGATGCCTTGGAAATTTATTTGAATGAAGTAAAAAGACAATTGGACAGAAAGGTGAAAGTTGTCAGGTATGATATAGGTGGTGAGTACTACAAGAATGATGAAACTGGGCAACACCCAAGTTCGTTTGCTAAACTCCTTCAAAAACATAGTAGTTGTACACAATACACAATGCCATGTACACAACAACAAAATGGTATCAGAAAGGAGTAACAAGACATTAATGGATATGGTTATGAGTATGTTAAGTAACTCTAATTTACCCATACTTTTGTGGAGAAATGCATTGAAAATTGCCATATATTTGTTGAATAAGGTTCCTAGTAAGGCAGATTCGAAGACACCTTTTGAACTATGAACTAATAGGACACCTAACATAAGGCAACTATATGTTTGGGGTTTCCAAATAGAAATAAATTCATAAGAAAATAATCTGGATGCAAGAACAATCAATGGATATTTCGTTGGTTATCCAGAAAATCAAAGGGGTATAGGTTTTACTGTCCTAATCATAGTATGGGAATTGTTGAAACTAAAAATGCAAGATTCATTAAAAATGGTGAAATCAATGGGACTATAGTTCCACATAATATGGAAATTAAAGAAGTCAGAGTACTAAATCCTATTTACTTACGGCAAGAAATTGAAAAACGGGTGAATTTAACCCTCTCTTTTGTACAATGCGTAATCGATGACCTATGTATAAATGAATAAGAATTCTTTGGATTTGAAGAAAAAAAACAACTTTGTTGACATATTTTTGTTTGGTCAGAAGTTCCTTCAACATGTACTAGTAAAAACTACTACAAAACCTATTTTCCACGATAGCGAAACAAGGACGGTTATACAAGAATCATCTTTGTATGTGTAGGCGGTGACATTTTTGTAAATATTTGAAAAATTTTAAAGGCAACAACACAATATGAAATTGGTTTGTTCAAGAATCGTCTTTAAAATCAAGACTTCAAAGACGGTCGTAAAAAACCGTATTCGAAAACCTTTTGTTTGTGATACCTTTTGTTTGTAACACACCACTCTTGCCCTCTCACATTCTACTTAGGGTTTGTCACTGATCTCCCTTTCCCTGTTCTCTGAGCAGATCGAAGCCTTTCCATTCAACGCCAACGGGTGGGGTCCACCTGAGAACACCGACATGTGAGGCACCACCACCACGTCGTCAAGATCAGCACGTCCACACCTACCACCTGTGGCCCCTAACTTCCCGCAAACACAAGGCCTACCACTTGCGACCAACCACCACGCGCCCTCGTCACCATCAAAACTCCACAACCATAGCCCACGTCAACCCAAACACCTAAGCACCCACATCAAAACCCTCGTGCCACCCTTCACCCGCACCTCGTTTGGCATCAGAATAGCACATCACATGCAGGGTCAAGCTCGACGAGTGCGTAAAATCCTCCGACGTCGTGATGATTGGAGATTTCTGATTTGGGGGCTAGG
>PYAF01004095.1:116806-132242 GCA_007407185.1 Glycine tomentella | reverse complement strand
TGAGTTTTTTTTTTTTTTTTTTGTCTTTCTCATGTTTTCTTAATATTTATAGTGTTTTTCTAGTTTTGTTGTATCTCCTGTAGTATACTTTGCTGAAATTGGGATTGAAGAAAGAATATTATTGTTTTAGGTTCATTGATTATTATAGTTGATGTTTGGATGCTTCAGTGCTTTCAAGGAAGGAGTTAGTGACAAAGTTCAATCATTTGACTATTTTGTGTTTGTGGGTTTGATGATCATCAATTGACTTTGGTTGGAAAATTATTTTCAATTGAATATATGCATAATAAGTTTTGATAATATTGGTAATATGTTGAAATTGGTTTCTATTTGAGGTGTATGCTGATGAATGTTGTGAATCCAAAATGTGTTGATATGAGGATTTGTTGGCGTTCATTTACTTTTAAAGTAAATTTTTTAATGATTCAATCCCTGGTAGTAGTTCTTAATTTTGTTTGTGTCTGTGATTTTGATCTATAGGAGGTGATCGTGTCCCTTGTTATGTCACAGACTCACGGAGGATAACAAGGCAAGCAACAGGTTTATTGAATGTCCTGACTGAAAACTAAAGGTTGGAACAACCTAAAGAACATTGCAATTAAGTTATCTGGATTATTCACATTATCATCACTTTATATTTTTTTGTACTAGTTGAGTATAACGGCATTTGCTTTAAATGTTGCTCAGGACGATGTACATATTTTCTGTGGGGAGTCCTAGGTGAGTTTATCTTTAAATTTTTGCAACATAAATCTTTGAAGTCTCTTTTGAGTTGAAGTTTGAGTCATTAATTTAATTTATTTTACAGATCTAGATAAAGGATGAAGTAAGGAACAACTTGAATTTTATCAATTATGTCTATAAGATATTTGGTTTCACATATGAGCTTAAGCTTTCAACAGCAAATTAATTTTAAAATCCTTGATCTAGTCACCTCTGTTACCCTGTTTTGTTATAAGCTTTTAATGAATAAATTACATGTGTCAAGGAATATATATATATATATATATATATATATATATATATATATATATATATGGATTTTCTGCTTTGGTTTCTTGCAGTAAAATTTGACTTTGTGTGTGGTGAGGACTTGGATTTGGATGAAATAACATTTGTATCAGAGGTATATGTAACAGGAGATGACTAGGATGAATGGTCAGCAATCTTAGCTCATTTTAATGTAGCAAGATCATTAATTAAATTCTTCCTATATATGTTGAATTCAAAATACATGGATTTCTCTTTCACCTTTCTTCTGCTACTCTAACATCTTTGATTAATTTGATTTCTCTTTCAAAGACCTTGCTGCATCTAATTTGATAGGAGGAAAAGGTTAAAAAAAAACTTTTTATATCCTTGAGATGACATGTGTGGTAAACTATGTATTTCGGTGGCATGATCCAGGATACATTCATTCAGCACTTATGACAGGACTTAAGCCTTCAAGCACCTTCTCCTACAGATATGGAAGGTATGAACTTTATGGAATAAATTGAGCTTGTAGTTTGAGAAAATATCTAGTTATGCATTTTTAGATACATTAGTAATGTTATCTGAAAAGGATTTAAATCTGATCTCAGTCAAAATAGTATGAAAAGAACTTGGCTGGTAGGCTACCTAATGGAATACTAGTATACTACTAATATACATGAACTTCAAGAATTTGTTCTTGTGCACCAAGTATTTCAATAGTTGAGATTTAACTTGTTAAATAAGTTGATTTTCCTTCTGCTTATGATCCAGTGGCTGGATTGGTTGGAGTAAACAAATCAAAATTTCAACTCCACCTGCTGGAGGATCAGATGAGCTCAGATTCATTACATTTGGTGATATGGGCAAAACTCCTCTTGATGCTTCAGAAGAACACTACATTCAGGTACACTGTTACTACAAATATATTAGCTTTTAGATTTCAGATGCATATTGGGATAGGCCACTAGGATTTGTCTAGTGGTGTCAGGTTTAGGTACTTTGTACTGACCAGCTCTGGTCTTGTTTCTCAAATAGCCATGAGCTCTTTCAGTGATTAAAGCTATAGCCAATGTTGTAAATTCCAACAATGTAAATTCAGTCTTTCACATCGGAGACATAAGTTATGCTATAGATTTTCTAGCAGAATGGGATTACTTCCTTCACCCTATCAACCCACTAGCGTCCAGGATTTCTTATATGACAGCAATTGGGAGCCATAAGAGGTATTACATCCACACAAATGATAATTAGTCCAACAATTATTTTCCCCAAATATCTAGATTAACTTGAAGAATTTAGACAAAAGTTACCATAAAATCATTACTCGATTTCCTGTAAATTGTAAAATACTTAATATTTAAAATTTAATGTACGATATGAATTTATATACTCAAATAAATTATTTTAATGAATTAGCTGTCTCAACTTCACAACATCATTGGATCTATCCATTAAGCATATGCATGACATTTTCACATGCAGACATAGACCAATTTACACCACCAACCATGGATTCTAACCTTCTAATTACAAATTTATGGAGGCTGTTGAGCCATTGCTATTAGAAAATAAGGTTAGTAAATCAAGCTCCTTAGACCTTGTGTGTATAGTTCATTGACATGCTTGAAGTAATTGACTGTATTGTGAACACAAAACAGGTTAACTTGGTTGTTTTTGTTTTCTTTGATGATCTAGGATAAGAAAACACTATTCGACTTACTGGTTGATTTGTTATGTTATGTTTTCTGTCTTAAGTCTTAATTAGTTGCTTTAATCTTTCAGTTTGTGATTTAAAGAATTTATTAGCTTTATTTTCAAATAAAAAATATATTACCACTCAGTGTAATGTAATGCCTCTACCATTGTTTCCAATTAGAAGGTGAGCATGTCTTTGATGATTACGTATTGTTATGACACAAACATTAGAAATCTAAGTTAGTATATTGCTTGTCTTTCATAGACATAGTATATGTCGTTGAGGGACATGCTAACCCGGGGAAGCCTAAGCAAAAAAAATTAATTATGGAGATGTTGTTATCACGCCTGGCTTGATTGATGTGTAAGATATGGAAATCATCTTTTTATTGTTTGTTTTTGACATTTGGCAAGAATTTATTAGAGAGTATGAATTGTAGACTAGAAGAAGACTTGATTATCAACTCCAACTATTTCATTTTATGTCTAAACATGATTTTCGTGTGTCATCCTCCCTCTAATTATTTGAACTACTTACTTTGGCAGGCACGTACATCTTGATGAGCCAGGAATAACTGAGTGAGAAGGATTTGATACTGGTACCAGACCTGCCGCTGCTGGTATGCAGATGTTCTTCTTGTATTGATATACATTTTCTTCATTAATAGTATACCTTGGAACTTGATTGGATATTTCAGGGGAAATCTTGATAACTATTTCCCATGCTTCTTAAGTGCATCTAGATTTCAAGCTTAGGACAAAGAAAACAATATGTTGTTATGACTTATCAGATGTTACATAGTGGATATTCTATCATTTCTCTCTCTTCTAATGATAGTTTTCCTGTCTATGCTAACTTTTGTCAATATGCATAAATTATTTAGTTTGGTTTATATGCACATTAAATTGATTTGTTCCAACACTTTCAACAGGTGGTGTAACCACAGTGGTTGACATGCCTCTAAACAATTACCCTACAACCGTGTCTAAGGAAAAACTGAAACTTAAGGTATTAGTGATTGATCCTATATGTGCGTTTAAATAATATCTATGCTCTTTTGATGAATATTTTCATTTCAAAGAGATAGCAGGATTTCTTTCTGACATACATCCCTCCTTAATTTTTGTCTATCCCAAGCCTTGTGTTTGTGAAACCAGTATAACACATTATTTCATTCTATCCTGCCATAGAAAGAAATTTGTGTAGTAATTTGCTGAATTTGAGAGGCACTACAAGTTCTAATGCCACTCCTGTACAGTTCCTCCAAGATCATGAGTTTTTCTGTGGGCTCCATCTTGTTGAACCTACTAGGGACATAGTATAGTAGTAGTATTCTATATTTTTCTTATTCTCTTGGAGTCAGAGTTTCTTAAAACAGGAGACAAGGGATGTATAAATAGAGGGACAGAGAGAAAGATGCAGTAAATAGGAGAGGAAGAGACAAATTAAAAGGAAAAAGGTTAAGCCAGGCTTAAAAGAGAGTGGTGAATTAGATAGGAAAAATGTACTAGTGTCTCATGCTCATGTTCCTTCTAGAAGAGCATACAAGTAAATAAAACAACTTATTTGTAAATTTCTATAAAAGGAGTAAAGCAATTAACTTCATTTCATTTTTGTTAAAATTGTAAATTAACTTATTTTAACATGTAATTATTTATTTTAAACTTAATTTTACTTTGGGTTCTTTTTGAAATGGATTTTACTTTCTGGCCTATAGTTCTGTTATTGTATAATTCTATTCTCTTAAGTTTAATTTTATTTGTTTTACATCCAACTTTACTACCAAACAAAAAAATTGTACCAAATAGCAAGCCTATATCAAATTGTAGAAACCAAAAGTCCACCCCATAGACCGTGTTTGAATTGTTACTATATAAGGAACATATAAAATACAACTAAGTACAGAATTAAATCAAATCAAGAGAGCATGCATATGAACATGATGATGAAGAAGGTGGGTGGGTTTGCAATAGTGATAGTGGCAGTGCTGGTTCTGGTGGAGGTGAGTCCTTGTTTGGGGGCAATAACTTCCTCTTGACCACCATCAACAACTTGTTGCTAGAAGGTGAGGGAACAAAGGCAATGCCTCTGTGGTCACCTCAAAAACCCAAGTGTAAGGCAATATCTCAATTCTAAACCTGCTCTAGATGGGTTGCTAGCTATTGTGGGGTTCCCTTCCCAACTTGTTACTATAGTAATATGATGCTATGTTTTACATTTTAAGGAATAGCAAAGCATATGCTATGTTTATATTTATGTCCTGCTTTAGGCAAGTCATTTGTTATCCTTAAACTCTGCTATCTAAGGGCATGGTTCTGTCCTGTGAAAACTCTTGTTTCTCTCTCTAAAAAGCATACACATGTAGGCCACCATCAATTTCTTTCATATGAATATGAATTCACATGATTGATCTATCTTCTAGGTCACTTATTCATATTCTGTCCTTATCTGTGACTTAAACATGTTCAAGAAAAGAAGGTCAAGAAAGTTTCTGACATGAATGTTGAAGAAGAATTGAAGAATCAACTTGGGCTTTTATAGGGTGAATTTTAATGATGCCTGTCAAAGAAATATGATCTTTGCAATTGTTGCATTTATAGGATTTGATTGCAGCATATTTTCAGGCATATAGAATATGTTGTACACTCATACTTCATAAGTCTGATCTTTTGTTTAAAAACAAGCATCAGACTAGTTTGAATATCAACCTCCTATAAATAATCCTACAGGAATGAGTAAAATCCTAAACCTATAAGCATGAAGATTCATCATTCTACTAAACAATGTATGTGCAAATATGCCAAAATGGTGTGCCTATGATGTTGAGGTGAGGTGCCAAGAAAGGGGTCTGCATATCTAGCTAATTAAGTTGTTACCCCACCTCTAGACCCTTAGGCAAGCCTCTGTGGTTCAATTGTTAAAACTGAATGTTGTTTTTCCCCTAAAGGATCTAGGTGATTTGGATTATTTTTTGGGAATAGAAATCATGCAATTTTGGCTTTCAATTTCTAGTAGTTATTCTAAAGAATGTTGTCGTGTTGTTGTTGTATCATACTAGCTTTTTGACATGTGATGGTCCACTTACTATATTCCTCACTCTCCTTTTTTTATAAGTTTTGATGGATGTTATCTCACTTTGAGTAGGTCCTTGCCAGCTTTTGAATCCTTATTATTGACTTTGGGACTCAAAGATGAAATTAAGATTCTGGATGAAGTTTCAAAACTAATAGTATGGGTGTTTAAAAGCTGCAGCAATCTGCTTGACTTCCCTTTCTATATTTTTCCTTCTCAGCACTTCAGTATTTAAATCTTTCAAAGCATTTTCCTTATGGATGGAAACCATTGGTAGTTTATCTGATGATTCTAAGAACTTCTGCAGCAAAGTGTCTCTTTCCAGGTTTTCATAACTTTCATTTAAATCCTCCTTTGTAGTTTCACCTCCCATATCAGAGCCCATTTACACAAATTAATTGTTTAGGATAATCATGAACAACCTATTACTATGCTTTGTCTCAAATTTTATTTTATTCTACAATGCAGTTCTATATTTTCACCTATGATGCCCTTTAGTAAACTGAATGCATGGATGAGGCAAACCTCAATTATTCTATGTTTTCTAATTACATAATCCAGCCTCCTCCCTCCTAAGCTGACCTGAAATTGAAAAAAATAATTTGATCAATGTTGGAATTGTCCAAATAGAGAGCATTTAACTATATAGAAAATTATTTTATATCATATAGAAAGTAAAAAATCATTTGCCTTCACCTCATAACAATGGTATGCACTTTCTTTTATATGTTATAAGCTGAGTCCGGAGTAGTTGTGTTACTTGTCTGGTTAATCATTGCCTTCACCTCATAACAGTGCATGCTTGAAGCATCAGGTGCCATAGGTTACATTGGTTTCATAGGAAAGGAAAAATTTGGAGAGGAAATGAAGAAGAAATGTACACTTGATGGTGTAAAGGTAAGTTTAATCTTGTGATTTGGCTTCTCCTTTCTTTGTTAATTAGTTAGTTACTTTTTCTCTTTTTTTATTTAAAATTTTTTTTCTTCTTCAAAACTCTTGATATCAAGAATTATAAAGCAGTGTGAGTTTACTCTTTATGTCTTTGTTCCCTCATAAAGGTATTATGAAAATTTAGTCACATTGGAGAAACAATTTTTTCTACTATTATATTTATAGTGCAAAGTTAAACGCCTAAGCTGCTGAATTATATAATATTTTATGGCTACAATACATGCAGATAAAAGAGTTAATACGTAACGACATATGTCATGGGTCAACCTTGCTCTGGAGTCTGGACTTCAAATTATATTGCTTGGTAGGTAATATTTTATGAGGGTTAAATAGGAGCCTGGTTAGGTTGTCTTCAACAATACCTGTCGAAGATAACATAATTTGTTTAGCTTATGTATGATAAATAGGCTTTGAGGGAACTAAAGAAACAAAGCACACTAGGATTCTCAATGCTACATTATCCCTACATTGGGTTTGGGCTTGAACAAAGAACTTCGAGAGATGCTACCCATTTTTGGCAACATAGACATTTAAAATGAAACTAAATATGCATACTTCTGCAATTCTTACTTCTTTTACACGATTATGTCAACTGTGGAAAGCAAAGCCTTGAAACTATGGTCATTGGGTATTCAAATTAAACTAAAATTCATAAAGTAAATGTTCTACATGATGGAAATTATTCTTAGACAATTTTTTTGGCTTTGGAAAAGGAACCCCTTGACTGGACAACAAGGATGAACATCGTATTTGGAAAGTATAGCAAAGGGATTGAGGTATTTGCACAAGAAGAAAGTGATGAAGACCTCAAATCAACCAATCAGGTTTAGTTGAAATTGTTTCATGCTAGATTGTAATGTATACTTGTGTATTTTTTTGTTCTTAATTTACTTTATTGTTTTCTTACACATGTCATTATGTTACAGTATGGCTGGTCTTAATACGGGCAAACTTGGATATGTTGCTGACGCTACCAATAAGGTTACAAAATCATCATAGATTGTTATTCAATTACACAACAGGAGTTTCCACGTTAGATAGTCATACTCTATGGGGTTTACCTTGCATATTGTACGGGATATGGCAATATATATCTTGTTTTATAGACTTATTTTTTACCTCTATAATTAGCATCACAAAATAACATCATTTTTAAATTTTATTCTTTGAGCAGTAGATTGAATTAGAGGGCAGTGTACAACCACTAACGTCTTTCTTACTACACTATCCTATGTATTATTCTTGTTAGTGAAACTTTGCGATTGTTAAAGCTAGAGTGGATAATGAAATGCTATTTATTTTTATACCCTTTGTAAGGTCGATTGAGATTGATCATATGACCGCGGCTATTATTATGTGTGTATAAAAAACTGTCTAAAAAGTATATTAAAGATCAACAAAAATATAGGAAACTAAGACGGTTATGGCTAACAACCGTCTTAGAAAGTCATATTCTCAGACGGTTATGGAAAAAACCCATCTTAGAAAGTCATATTCTAAGACGGTTGCTAGCTAAGAACCGTCTTAGAATATGACTTTCTAAGACGGTTCGTTTCCATAACCATCTTAGTTTCCTATGTTTTGGTTATTTTTTAAAATATTTTTAAAGGAACAAAAGATGGTTATTCACAAAGACCATCTTAGTATATGACTTTCTAAGACGGTTCTTATCTAATAACCGTCTTAGAAATTGATATTCTAAGACGGTCTTTGCGAACAACCGTCTTAAAATATCACTTTCTAAGATGGTTGTTTGCTAACGACCGTCTTAGTTTCATGTAAAAAAAAAAAAACAATTTAAAGATAGAAACAAAGACGGTTCTAAGCTAAGAATCATATTTGAATACGGCTTTCTAAGACAGTTCATCAACCGACGTCGATAGTGTTAGTTATCAACAACACCCATAACAAAGACAGTTGCGAAACCGACGTTGAAGGGGGTAAATAACCGACGTAGAAAGCGCTGTTTTTAGTAGTGAAAGTGAGTGCTCCTTTAGATGTTGTTCCAAACAACAATTAAGAAGAACTACAAAATAATGAACCCATGATTCAAAATGAAACGTATTGTAGAAGAACCATAAGAAGTAGCATTAAGGAGGTCTTAAAGAGAAAGAAGGCCAACTATTTCAAATGACTATGTGGGATACTGTTAGACTTTTGGCAAGCGTACCAATTGTCGTTGTAAGTTACAAAATTTATAAATGTTCGTCTCCACAGGGACTTGATTTTTACTCAGTTGATTCAAATAAAACTTAACAGTTTAATAGTTTATGTACAGTGAGTGTGAACGGAGTTTCATGTAATTGGGGAAATAACGAAATGATGAAAATTTAGTAGAAACGGAAATAAATAATCTAGTACGGAAGATTACGAATAATTACTGAAAATAAAACGAGTTTGATCAATTAAAGAGCGTAGGATTGGATTTCATCATTGATACCCTTAGTATTCAATTAATATTACCTTGCATAAGTTATTTTCTATTATTATTGATGCACACGTAAAATCATCCCAAATCGATGTCTCGCATCTGAGAATCCTAAGAATATTTATCAAATATCGATGTCTTGCATATGAAATAAATATCCCAGCGTTACGATTATATTCGCGTGTTTATTTGCAATCTAAACGTTATGCTCTATGTCTAGCAACGTAACGTAAAGAGTAAATTTATTCATTTCAAACCCTAAGATTACTTCTCAGTCTCACTTCGAGTTTAAGTTCGTGATATTAGTGATCAAGTAATATCAAGCGTTAGGTACGGAATAATTTTACCAATAATAAATAGAAAAACTTATACAAAAGTAAATATCAAAAGAAATACTAGAAGGGTAAGAAGATTACATCCAATCCTTCGAGAAAGCTAGCCAAGCATGGGCAGAACCTCCGTAGAAAAATAGGTGAAAGAATTCATTACCGCTTTCTGATTCGGCAGAGTTTCCACACTAATTTTCTCTCTTTTTACTAACCTAAACTCTCACTAAACAAGAATTTAAAGAAGCAAAAAGCCTAGGAAAAGCTTAGAGCAAGAGGAGAAGAGAGAATTTGCTTTTGAAGGGATGGATTTCCCTTTGGGGGGTGCATGGGTATTTATAGGGGTGGATCTGGACTAGTTTGGTCGCCCAGGCGAGCAATTTAGGCATGATTTGGTCGCCTGTGCGAGCTTAAGCCCAACTTGTTGATCCACTTGGCCCACTTGTTTGGCCACTTGCTGATCTACTCGCCCAGGCGAGCATTTTACACTGCATTAGCTCGCCTGGGCGAGCTAAACTTCCCTTCTGGAAGAAATTTTGGGCCTTGGGCCTAATTTGCTGGATGTACCTCCCAGTTTTGCTTTCTGGTCCTCTTTTTGCTTGCTTTTTGATTTCGAAAGCCTCAGAAATCCTCGAATGCTAGCAAAATAAAAATAAAAACTTGGATGAATCTTCGAGACATATAATTACTACGTGTTTAACAAAACTAACTAGATTAGGGCAAACTTTGACAGATATTCTTAATTAAATTTCAAGATAAATGATTCAAATGTAATCCGATTTTCACTAAAATATGGCATTTATCAACTCCCCCCAACCTAGAATCTTGCTTGTCCTCAAGCAAGAGTAAAGTTATTGGAAACATGTTTTATAAAGAATCAACTTCAAAAATGATCAGAACATATTTTCAAATGGTTATCCTTGGGAATTGAAACCGAAAGATGAAATTCACATATCCAAAGGAGATTAAGATCAATTTACATTTCTTTTCAAAAGATATCAGAGAAAACATATGACTGATTTGCACAGAGGAAAATCTCTCAGTGTTTAATTTTCTCACAGGTAAGTATTTTATCTCAATTCCTTCACTGATATTTTATAGATTGATTTTGCAATTCATTTCCTATCAAATCAAAGTGCATAATCAACAAGGATCATTGGGGCTTTTATGGCTGGGCTTTTGGTTAGAAAAGAAATCTTGGTTTTTCTGGATATTCAAAGAACCTATGGAATAGGAGAGCATATATAGATAAAGCAGTGAAATTTTTACTTCCTATTTCTTCCTTTTCTTCCAAGATTTTTATTCATCTTTTTATTCACCCAACTTTGTATAACACTTTTAAAGCACAAGGAATTTGTTTCCTTTTTCTTTTCTTTCTTTTTCTTTTATTTCTTTTCTTTTATTTTCTTTTGCATGAATAGCATATAACCACATTTAGAATTTTTTTTTCATAGCATGAAGTACCCAAAGGAAGTTTCCCATCAACAGATTATTTCCCTTTTTTTTCTCTCCTATCCTTAGGTAAGGTAAGGAATTCCTATCCTAGGTTAAGGTTTCAACAAAAAATTAACTGTTTGGCTAAAAAAGGGTTGCAAATGGTAAATCACTATATTCATGTTTGGGATAGCTTTTTGGCCAGTGGCTTAAAATTTGTTCAGAAAGAAAGATGGCCTAAATCATATCCATGCATCATATGTTTTGACAATTAGAAATTCATGCAAAATTACTATAAATCATATCAGTGAGGACACTCATTGTAATTTAAGTGGTTGCACACACTCACTTAGGCTTTACAGTTTGTTTTCATGATCAAATCAAATCATTTGTTTCAGAAGATATTCTTTATTAATTTCATGTAAAAAGCCTTGCCTTCATTTGAAATTTGGAAAAATCATCTCATTGGTTTTTCATTCTCAAGATTTTTAACCAAAAATCATTTTGTTTCTGATCCAGTATCACAAAAAATCAAGTTTCAAATTAATGTCTGTTGATTCTTTTCAAAACATGTTCCATTTCAAGAAAATTATTTCTTTTAAGTCCCAAAAAGATTATTATATTTAAGCAAAAAGCAAAAATTTTGGCAAAATTTTCAAACAGATATGCTAATAATATATCATACCAAAAAGAGTAATGTAGTAACTAAAATGTTTAGAAAGCAGTAAAGAAAAATTAAAACAGTGTCACAGTGTTCAAATGATGTAATCCATGATCCTCATCAGAAAATGTCTCAGATCCTCCTCCTCAGCCGCTATCTTCATCATGATCATGTGCGGGGCCAGCTACAGGATCCTACTGAGCTCTCTGATCCTCTGCCTCCTCCGGGAATGTTGGCCTGTCCCCAGGCCATGCAACATACGCGCTGAACTGCTCCGGAGTGGGCCAATGAAATGAAATGGGCTCCTGCTGGTGCTGATGTTGAGTGTATTCATAAAAGCTCTGATTCAGCTGCACCTGCCCTCGATGATTAGCAGCTTGCTGATCCGCCAAGTGCTGCATGTAGGTGTGCATCTGAAGCTCCATTCTCTGCATATGGGCAGAGATAGACTCCAAAGAAGCTGGCTGATGAGCGGGCTGCTGCTCAACCTGTCTAGCTAAACAATATTTTTCAATAAAAGCACAGTTAATCGGAGGGCGGATGGTCCTAGAGGGATGGGCTTGGACTCCATAAAATTGGCATAAACCAGTGATGAGAGCGGGAAATCCAAGGGCCCTGTTTGCTCGCTCGGGGTTCAAGGGATGCCTAGTGGGCTCTAGGATAACAAACTGGTGGATAGCATCGGAAATAATTTAAGCCACATCTATGCTAAGTTGTGTCATGATACTGTATGCTAGTTGACATTTAAGCATGGGAAGATCAGAATTATAGTCACTAGGCATGATATTACTTAGCAAGAAAGTCATCCATATTTAGGTAGTGGTGGTCATGTTAGTTCTCATTAACCTTACCCTACGTCCTGATGCATTGCGAGCAAAATCAGTTCCTGGAATGCAAAGAAGTTGTCTCATGGCTTCTTCATCAAAAGTATTTCTTCTTTCCATGTACTCACAAAGTTGTCCCTCTGGTAGAACAAGTGGATTCCCTAAGAATTGATTTATGGCATCAGAGTCATAGGGAATCCATTGGCCTCTGACAAATGATATTTTATCAAATAAAGCTCCTTCTAGTGGCCAAGCATTTGCATAGAACTCCAAAATGATCTCAGGATCAAACTTTTGTAAAGGGGTAGCTAGTGGCCTCCATCTTCTTCGGTCGAGTTCATCTGCAAATTCAGTGTATTCATCATTAAATAATTGAACTCTTCTTTCTTTGTGGAAGGACCAATGTTGGATGGCTTCGAAGCGGAGTTGATGTTCCTTGCTTCTAAACCTTTGCTCATCAAAAATGAAGTCCTCAGGTGGAGGTACACTAGTCCCTTCATGCCTTGCTCTTTTTGATGAAAGTTTCTTGGGTGCCATCTGCAATGAGTACTCAAGAACAGTGTGGATATCAAGATAAGTGGCAAGCATGATGCAAAAATTGGTGGCAGCCATTGATGTCAAGATTCTTTACAAATGAACTCATAATTCCAATAGTTTTAATGCACATTGTAATCAACAAGAATTCAGTTCATGCTTTTGGTCATTTCCATGCACATCAATTATGTTTAAGGCCTAATACTAAGTGCTGATTTGTTCTTGCAACAGCCTTGGCATGTTAGTGTTTTCATCATGCAACAATAACAAGTGCTTGTATTTTACACAAAATAAATGCACTGATTGATGCTTGTAAGTGAATGCCTTGGCCTATGTTGTGATCAATATAGCATTTGAAAGTGATTAGGACCAATTGTGTGACCTATACGTGTGCATGTATAAAACTGATTTCATTGTGGCAAAAAATCAAATACTTAGTGTGCATATCATTTGGAACCTTGAAATGGTTATTTTTACACATAGCTTAGACCAGATTTTTGCAAAGAATTGAGAGGGAGAAGTGACCAATTCATATTTACACAGCAAAATTTACTCAAAACAATTAATTGGAATGGGATGCAAAACCTAATTGATGTTTTTGAGCATGAAGGCAAGAAAAAGATCACTTTCTATTCTCATGTTTGCTTATAAAAGAAGAACAGCACTTAGAAATTGCATGTATGCAAGAAGAAATGCTTACTTGGAGTCCTAAATGCAAGAATTGGAATGAAAGTGAAGATGCACAAGCGCTTGGGCGATTTGGATGGAGAAAGGAAGGATTGCATAAGCCAAAGTAAATGGTAAAAGCAAAAAAATTTCACTAAGTACCTGGCTGTGTGTGATCTGCACGAAGGGGCTCGCCCAGGCGACCAAAATGGCCTAGCTTAGCTCGCCTGGGCGAGCTAAAGGGTTTTTTATTTTTTTTTATCAAAAATTTATTTTAGCTGAAAATTATTTATTACTTTAACTAATATATATTTATATAGATGATAATTTAAAATAAAAATTATAAAGCATATAAAAAATAAGTTAGAAATTACTAGGCTGCCTCCTAGAAGCGCTTCTTTTACGTCGTGTTAGCTGGACGCGTTTCAGCTTAACTGTCTTGAAGTTGTATCACAGTGATGAGCCTTTCGAATTCACCACCTAGATATGGCTTGAGTCTGCTTCCATTTACAGTCCATGTTTCCTTTGTACTAGGGTCCTCTAGTATCACAGCTCCATGTGGCTTGACTTCTTTTATTATGAAAGGTCCGGACCATTTGGACTTCAGCTTTCCGGGAAATAATCTCAATCGAGAGTTAAATAACAAAACATTTTGTCCAGGATAAAAATTTCTTTTCACAAGCTTTTTATCATGATAAAACTTGACTTTGTCTTTGTAAAGCTTTGAATTCTCATAAGCTGAGAGCCTCATTTCTTCCAGTTGATGCAGCTGTAGCTTCCTTTGATCACCTGCAAGGTTAGGATCAAAATTGAAAAATTTTAAAGCCCAAAAAGCTTTGTGTTCCAATTCCACTGGTAATTGGCAAGATTTGCCATAAACTAGCTGAAACGGAGTGAGCCCAGTGGGTGCTTTGAAAGCAGTTCGGTATGCCCAAAGAGCTTCATCAAGTTTCTGAGACCAATCCTTGCGTGACTGGGCAACTGTCTTTTCTAAAATCCTCTTGATTTCTCTGTTGGAAACTTCAGCTTGCCCATTGGTCTGTGGATGATACGGAGAGGCTACTTTATGTCTAACACCATAATGTTGGAGGACCTTTTGAAGTTGAACATTACAGAAATGTGATCCTCCGTCACTGATGAGTACACGTGGTGTTCCAAATCGAGCAAAAATATTTCTTTTCAAGAAGCGAATAACTGTTTTTGAATCAGCTTTTTGTACAGCTACTGCTTCAACCCATTTGGTCACATAGTCCACTGCTAACAAGATATATTCATTGGAGTATGATGATGGAAATGGACCCATGAAATCAATTCCCCAACAGTCAAATGCTTCAATTGCTAAGATATTTTGTAGAGGCATTTCATTTCTCTTAGAGATTCCTCCGGTCCTTTGACAGTTATCACATCGCTGTACGTATTCATTGGCATCTTTGAACAGTGTTGGCCAATAGAAACCTGCTTGCAGAATCTTTGCCGCAGTTCTTTCTCCATTGTAATGCCCTCCATACGGTGAAGTATGACAATGCCACAGGATGTTTCTTGCCTCTTCTTGGGTGACACATCTTCTTAAAAGATTATCTGCATCAATTTTGAAAAGGTAAGGATCATCCCATACAAAATACTTAGCGTCACTGAGAAACTTCCTCCTTTGGTGCCAAGAATAGTCCTCCGGAATTGCACCAACAGCTTTAAAATTTGCCATCTCGGCAAACCATGGCCTTTCAGAGATATGAAGGAGTTTCTCATCGGGGAATTCTTCTTGAATTTCTGGATCTGGGGTGGCTTCATTGGTGAGTCTAGATAAATGATCAGCCACATAATTCTCACACCCTTTCTTATCCTTGATCTCTAAATCAAATTCCTGCAACA